>JAOBRD020500678.1:0-12650 GCA_027575215.2 Hydrozoanthus sils | reverse complement strand
GTTTTTAATTCGCTTTTTGGTTTAGGAACTAAATTATATATATGATGCTTTTTTCATACGAAGTAGGTTTTTGTTAGAATAATAATACTTGGCTCAATCGAATGAGCTTATAGTCTAACAGACTGAGACTTAAGAAACCCTCATTACGATTCATGATTTATGTATCTACAGCTAATAAACTCATCCGATTCACTTCAAAAGCGGCGATTGTTAAATAGGGCTTAAGGGGTAAAGATATTTTTTCCCAAATCAATTTACTTCTAATGCCAAAAATTCGTTATTTGAGTCCATAAGTTACACTATAAACCCTTCATTTATTGCGTTGTTTTTTAATTGAGCTTTCTTTTACACTTTTTTGTTGGCGTCTTTACAGGCGAATTTGCAATGAGCAACGTTATTGTTGGATTAACTTTAACTTTAAGGTTGGTTGTTTTGTATTGGATTTACTGTACTGATCCAAAACATTTCAGTGGATAATGCTCAAAGCCTCCGTAATTCTAGACTGAATGCTGCCCATGAACTTGCTGTATGTTCAGAAAGACCAATTATATCTCGTCCTTCATTGAACTCGATTATTTTTCTTTGATAATAAATAACTTGGTTTCTTCACAAAATAGTTGAGTGAGTTAAAAAAACTTTTAACTTCCAAAATTCATGCAATTGGAATAAAACAGCCAGATTTAGTTAAAATGGGCATCAGGTAGCTCGCCATATTATATCACGATATATAAATTTGAAGTAATACGCTTGTTCAGTACCTTTTAACTACAACAATCACGATCTAAAAAGATCGAAGATCGAAAATTAAAGGACACTTAAAAGTTCTATAATCGGAAAGATATTGCTCTTAAAACAAGGAAAAAGTTGTTTGATTTAAAAGAAAGGCTTTTGATACAGGTTTTGATTCTTTTGACAGATGGTTGGGAAAACTTGACTATAGGAATCGAATAGCTAGTGACTTCCTGGGTTTGAATATTTGTGCAGTCTTCCTTCGCCACATTGTAATTAATCCACGTATGTAATCCAGCTATTGGCCTAGTCTCTTGTCTTAATGATACGACTAGGAATAATCAAAGATTAAAAGCAACTGCTGCGAGCTTACTAAATTATCTGTGTTGTAGAAAAGCTTTCTATAATATAAAGTGATTGGTGCCATCGACTTTATGCAACCTCAGGTGATCCTGTGGTCTCAATTTCTGTCCTTTAATGTGCGTTTGGACACGTACTGAATGACAATGTTCAAGAAGCCCACTAAAATGGTCCTTTAGCACTCAAAATGAATGAAAAACTAAAAGAGACAGGCGACAACCATATACAGGTACAAAAGCACAGCACATTTTTGAAAAACCTAAAACAAACAATTCTAACTAAGAAGGCAAATACATCCTTCGATTTTTGAATTCGACTCAATCCAAAGATGCAACACTCATTTTAAACTAGACGTAGGTGAAACCCTTTAAATTAAAATAATGATCAAACGACAATTAACCTTGTAAATGTACACTTTCATCCTACGTGAGCTAGGTGTAGAGAATTTTAGAGGACGTGCAAATTTTCAACAAATTTCCAAATAGATCGTTTTCAAAGCGCAGTAAAAATGTAATTGCAGGGAATGGACAAAAATAAAAAACGATACGAAAGGAGAAAGATTAAACAGATATTTACCTTAAGATATTGTACTTTCTTTGGTAGTTTCGGTGTGTTAGTAAAGCGTGCAGTAGCTACCTTCTTTTCGCTTGGAAAGTGTATTATAATGGGTTTACTGCCGATGCGAGTGCCGTTTTCGCTTAGGAGTAGGGTTTTCTTGTCTTAGTTAACCCAGAGTGATGTTTGCAGCACTGCACACTCCTGCGAAGAACTATCACGTTAAGAGGTTCGCTTTTAAAAGAAACAATTCAATCAAATTTGGCAGCAGGAAACCGCCTCATCGAGATTCTATTTACGTCCCACTTCTAATATACTCCACTAAACATATGCAAAGCTGGGAGATATTTTATAGCACTCGAGCGGATTGAATACACTTTTGATCATCAATCTCTTTTGGGAAAGTTCCAAAATAGAAGAAACGAAACAAATAAACAGCGAGTTTCAAATCTTTCAAGGCACGTATCTTGAACTTACGAAATGCTTTATAAAATGTCTAATGACTTAGAAATTGGTGTGAACTAATTATTTTATTGTTAGAGTGAAATTTTTAAAACATTAAAACTGATTAAGTGCATTAAAGGTCAAAACAAAAATGTTTCCGCACGAGCAACGGGGATGAATCTTTGCTAGCACCCTTGGAAACCCAAAGTTTCCTGAGCAAACACTATTACCGTATTAAATTAATCAAACCAACTGAAACGCAAGTCAACACAGATTCTTTAGTAAGTTTATATACGGTAACATTTGTATGGTGTAACAGACAAGTTGATATTTCTCTGTCGTACGTGTAATCGATAAAAGGATACATTTTTTAGTGTGTATCAAAAAGCCATAGTTAATCTAGGGACTGGTGATGAAACCATTGTTGTAGGTCATTGTTCGTCGTTTTCTTTTGTTTACTAGTCCTGAAGGTGCACAAATACAAAAGGTTTTGAGATGCAAAGCAACAAATAGCCGGTCAAAACATTATCACTAACATCTGAAACAAAGAATGTGCACGGTCGCGGTTCGTTCAACCTACAACAATTGAAAGCATCTTTGCACATTCTTTGTATTTCCCTTTTGAAGCTTGCCGTCTTTAGATAAACTATGTAAAAAGCAGATGTTTTTATTCGGAAGCAACGATCGCCTGTAAAATTCAACTACGTGGAACTATTTCCGTGTAACTACAACGCCTCCTATATTACTGATGAAAAGCGAGTCTATAATGTCTTACCATTGTATGTTCTATCTAAGCTGTTTCATGCAGTTTAATACTTGTGCCATACTGATCATGTTGGCTGTTCCTTGGAATACAGTTTATGTTGACTTCCAAAATAATCACTGAATTATTGATCGAGCAATAAAGTCTAAAAATAAACCTTATATTTTGTTTGGAATTGTATTCTTGAATCTAGCTGCAACAACTACATACCTAAAATTACTTCCACTCAGTTGAAAAACAAACTCGATACGCCATTAAGAAAGAGTCCGCCCGCTACTTTGAGCTTGTATTAATTCAAGTGCATATGTTCCGGATACTTAGAGTTCTATATAACTATGCTAATGTACAACTACTTAACTGCAATTCCCTCCTGAGCAAATTTATCAATTTAGACAAATGACAGTTTTGTTAAAAGTTCACTTGACCCCTTCATCTAAACTCTCCTTCTATAACACGTACAAATTAAGACTATAAGTACTGAGAATGATTTAACAAAGTGAAATCCTGAAGATAAAAAGTGATATTAGTATAGGTAATCGCATGGGGCCGAGTAAAATTAAGGATTCATTTTACGAGTGTTTTCAAATTTTTCCAAAATTGCCCGAGTCGCTATACAACGAGGGTAAATTGGAAAATAATGAAAATACAAGTGATACTAATCCTAAATTTTACGAAGAAACAGGCGATTACATGTTTGCGACATCGAGGGCAAAATTCTTCATTCTCCGCGGGATCCCACGAAAAAGCGTTGCATAACTTAATTAATTTATACCAAATTTCTTCGAAAACTGCTGGAGACTAAATAAAATCTTTGAAAATAAATAAAACCTCTGAAAACATTCGGAAATCTTCGGAAGAGGCTTGACATCGTTTTTAGGGCTTCTTTAAGATTTTTAAAAAATTCGGAAAATCTTCGGAGGTGTCCGGAAACGTTCGGGAATCTTCGGAAATTTTCGAAAATCTTTGGAAAATGTTTCTAAGGCATTTTGATACTTTTTAGAATCTTCGGAAAATCTTCGGAAATTTTCGGACGTGTACCAGCGACCAATCAGCGCTAAGTAATTTTGCCCTGAATTAAGAAAAAATGCCCCCGCTGTTATCCAATCAGCTCGAAGTAATTTTGTGGTTTTGAGGTTCGTCATTGCAAACAAATCAAAGCTTACCAAATAAAAAGTAGAAGAAGAACAACAACAACAAAGAAAGAAAGAATGAAAGAGAGAAAGAAGGAAGGAAAAGAAGGAAGGAAGGAAGGAAGAAAGAAAGAAAGAAAAAAAAAGAAGGCAAGTTCGATTGTCCAACTAAAGAAATGCTCTTAATTTGGCAACAGAATCCTAAACTGAGCTGGTGCAAAGCGACACGATTTCTGCTAAAGTTTTTATTTAAGGCATTTATTATTATTTTTTTAGCTAGTGTTTTTGAATCAGTTTTTGAATCTTGTAGCTAATTTTCACGTAGCGAATCTTTTCTCTTTTGCATTAAGTTATTTGAGTAATTAGTTAATTGTTTAATCCCATACTTAGCTTAGCACCATTGTAGATTCTTTATTCCTGATAATGGCATCGAGAAGATCGATGCCGAAACATCAACTTAAATCTTGTTGTTTTAGCTACTTATGCTCTTGCGTTAGCAAAACTTTACTGATTAAAGAAAGAAAGACAGAAGAAAGGAAAAAAGGAAAGAAAGAAGGAAAAAAGAAAGAAAGAAAAAAAGGAAAGGAAGAAGTTAATTTAATTTAATTTATTTTAATTTAATTTAATTTTTTATTTAATTTGATTTAATCTAGTTTAATTCAATTTATTTTTGTTTTGTTTCGTTTTATCTTCTTTTTAGAGTTTTTTTCACTTGTTTTAGAGTAGGTTCATGGCTTAGTGAAAGCGTCGTTTACAGACTCTCGGGTACAAGACGTTATATTTCCACTTGTGACGTTACTCCTCCATACGCGTAAAATGAGCATTTTGTCTCTCACATTTACAAACCTCTTCTTGTTCACCCGAGCTTAGATTATAAACAACCATTAACACTTTTAAGAGGGCTATAAGAAAATAAAATCTAGAACCCCTGACATATACCTTTCGTAAAGACTGCATTCTTTGTCAGTGCAAATAGCTTTTATTCAGATTTTACATTCACTGCTATGTATTCCTTGCTGTAAGTATATTTTATTCAGATTTTTTGTCCACCATATAGATATTTTTATTAGGCACACTGTAATAAAGATTTTATTCAGATTTTATATTCACCATAATAGATATTCCTATCATGCATCAATAGATAAGGGATAAACTTATTGAGACATTCATATATTTTAGCATTGAGTAACGCAAATTCTTGATTTTAATTTTTTCTATGTTGTCTCCCCGATCGTCGGCGGCGCATAGTCAAGCGGTAAGCGTGTTCGGCTCGTAATCCTAAGGTTGCGAGTTCGAGCCCAAGCCAGACTAATGTGTTGTGTTCTTGAACAAGACACTTTACCCTACTTTGTTCAAGCCGACCCAGCAGTATAAATGAGTACAAGTTCTGCTGGGAACTAACCTGCGATAGATTAGTGTCCTGTCTAGGAGGAGTCAAAGACTCTCATCCGCTTAACACTACGGAAACCGGAGATAAGCGCCGGCCTAAAGGGCCAGTAGGCTCGAGAAAGGATTTAGTTTTTTTTAGCTGTCTCCCCGATCAGCTAGGCATGTGCTTGGCTAAAAGATTTGAGACTTTATCAAAGTTATTATTATTTACATTATTATTGTTATTATTATTATTATCATCATCATCATACAAAATTGCAATAAGCAATTTAAGAAGGCTATACAAATATTGTTATATTATTATTATTATTATTATTATTATTATTATTATTATTATTATTATTATTGTAGTGCCGCTAATTATATCGGGCCTCAATTTAATAAGATCATTGGAACCAAAAACCTTCTCTTTGTTGATTGGGTTGCTTAGGGTCTGCGGCTTTATGTGTAAAGTGTGTTGCTTGCAACAAGCATGGCGAGTAAAAGACAGTTGTGTTAAAACTAGTCGCTATTGTTGTTTAACACGGGACAGGTGGTCAACATGATGTCAGAAGTGAGCGAACACGCGCCTGAAGCTAAGTGTACAGTGTGATTGCTGTGTTTCACCTGTATCGTAATTTATAAAGTGGTCAGAGATTTTGATCAATTTCAGTTCTTCAGTTCCCGCCATTTTGTTGTCAGATTTGTTTTCATTATGGCACTGGGCGGTTTTCCAGTTTCTCAAATGCAAGAGGGGTTCGATGAAAAAGAAGCTTTAGATTGTTTTATTTTAGACTATATCGACTATTGTACCGTGATGGGTTGGTTTTCTCCGAAAGCGGGATGTAAGTATGACACAGAAAGCGAGAACGGGGCAGCTCAGTGGAAAAAGCTGAGTCTTTGTATGAGTACAATGCGAGCAACATTGCCACCAAAGATGAAAAGGCTGATAAACCCAAGTAACAAGACACTTGTTTTATCGGAGGCAGATGCTAATAAACCAGTGAAAGTCGTACATGCTCTCATTGAGCGATTTGGCGGCAGCGTTGGTGTTCAAGCTGAGCGAACAAAAATGGGTCACATGTTTCAAGCCGAGGGAGAGTCAATTAGTTCGTGGGAATGCCGAGTCGTCGAGCGAGCTAAATATTGTCAATATGGAGATTTTGAGGATCAGATCTAATTACAGGGTTGGTAGATGAAGCTTTACAAGGGAAATGAAATACTAATGGTCATCCAGATAAGGAAGGAAAATTGTGGCGTTTTGCTGTTGTTGAAATAGCCAAGAATTACGAATTCTCAACGGAACCGATGGATGGAACAAATTCGGGGAGATCAAGAGCAAGCTAGCTGGACCGACAAAACCGCCCGTGTAAAAGGAAAGGGTCGTCAGTATCAAAGTGATAACCAGAGCTCGAGCAAAGGGTTGCACGAAAATGAGTGTAATTATTGTGATACCAAGCCAAGTCACCCTCGAGAAAAGTGCCGCGCAGTTTTATTGAAGTATGTGTGTAAAAATTGTGGCAACGAAGGGCACGTTGCCAAGAAATGTATGAGCAAACCTCAGAATGTGAATGCTGTGGATGAGTCTGGATCTTGTAAGCCAAACGTACATGATTTGTTTACCGTAGACACTCACTCTTTGAGAGTTGCTTCAACACGGAAGGGGAAAATTATCAGCTGCTAATAATGTTTTTGTTTGGAAAACATTTCAATTGGATACAGCCTCAACGACCAACACTCTGGCAGTAAATGATCTGCGGAATATGTGTCCTGCTGATGTTTGATGTCAGCTCACTGATCTGGGCATCTCGTGCTACTCTGTGTACCTATGGAGGAGGTATTATCACACCCGCGTTGGGCAAGTTGAGTTAGTCTGTGAAACACAAGAACAGATTCATACTCTTCAGTTTCAGTTGTTAAGCAAAGAAACAATTTGGATCACAACCACCCCTTTTAAGTGGATCAGACTGTGTTAAGTTGGGTTTGATTGACATGAAGACGAGCATCCTGTCATCAGCTCCTTGTGTCCCAATCGATGAGAGGCAGTGTGCCAAATTGTGTCAAATTCCCAACGGGGAGCAAAACAGGTGATTCGAACTTACCCAGTAGTTCGACTCCTGTCATTTTAATTCGAGATACGAGAATGAAATTGAAGGAAATGATGAAGCAGTTATTGAGAGGGACATGAAGCCAGTACTGGACAATACTAACCAGTGTAATGTTCCCCATACCCCTATTCCGTGGGGAAAGCTGATCAAGGATATAGTCCTAGATGTTTTTCAGATGTTCACAAAGGGTTAGGAACTTGGGGCCCACCCTTGCACATCCCCATGAACCCTAACGTGATCCCCGTTCAAGCTCATCCCCATCGGTGCCCTGTTGCTAAAGAGACAAAAGTAGCAGAGGCAATAAGAGACTTGGAAAAGCAGGGTATCTTGAAGAGAGTTAGTGAACCAACAGCGTGGATCTCTAATAGTGTCTATAGAGAAAAACCTGATGGTAGTATTCGGGTGTGTATAGATCCCAGCCAGACCATCAATAAAGCCATTGGGCTCCCAAAAAACCCTATTCCAACTGTTTATGGACTCCTGCCAAAGTTGAACACTTCCAAAATATTTTCCTGTGAGGATGTTTACAAAGGTTTCACGAACATTTTGTTAGATGAGAGCTTCTCAATTTTGACTACTATGCACACACCAATTGGACGGTATCGTATGCCATTTGGTGTAAGTTCAGGGCCCGAAGACAGCATGAAGTGCTAGAGGGCTTGAAAGGTGTTGTAAACAAGGCAGATGATATCTTAGTTTTTGGAAGTGGAGAAACGATGGAGGAGGCAGAGAAAGAGCGTGATAAACACTTATAGAACTTAATGTTACTTTGCAGGGAGGTCAACCTCAAATTACACCCCAAGAAATTTCAATTCAAAGTCAAGCAAGTGACCTGGATGGGACATCTCATCAACAGTAATGGAATTTCTCCACATCCTGATCGTGTCCAAGCCATAGTTGAAATAAGCCCACCCCGAGATGTTAAAGGGGTTCAGCGGTTTTTAGGTATGTGCAACTATCTGACTCGCTTCACACCAAATCGTGCAGAAATTGTAAAACAACTTACAGAACTTATACACGTCCATGCCATTTGGTAGTGGTCTTCACAGCATGATGAAGCTTTTAAAAAAGCCAAAGCTGCCATAACTTTAAAGTTCTTTGGCGTGAACAAGCCTGTGTATTACAAGTTGACGCGAGTGACACAGGCCTGCAAACGTTGTTTATGCCACATAAGGTTGCAGCTACTGCTATTAAATCTTACATTCTCATGTGACAATCACAACCATGAAAACAAGCAAAACCACATATATATTGAATAAGGCTTCATTAGACTTAAAAGGAGGAGCTTGTGTCAAACATATCAACTGTGTGATTCCGTTTAGACACTATTGTTCTTTTTTTATTTGAATACTGCTGTGAACTAGCCTTGAATTGTTTTTCGAAAAATTGCATTTCAAAAAACTCAAACTTTCACTGTATCGGTCATTTGACATATTTCAATACTGTTGTCAGCTAGTTTAAGTGTCGTTTCTTCATCGCACTAACGGTGGCATATATACACACATCCGAAAGGTCTGTAAATTACAGAAACGTTTTGTGTTCTTAAAGGTCGATTTCTTAGCTTTGCCAAAATTTAAAATAGCGTTGTGCACTATTATTTTAAAAAACAAAACTTTTTCACTTCACGTGACTTAGATAAACAGAGGCATGTTTGACAAAAAGGTAAAGAGGGAACGTAAATCTTGTAAATACAAAAATTGACTTTCTTGTTAAATTTTAAATATTATGATCGGTTAAAAACATAATTGTATAGCATGAGCCGCCTCTCTATTTTACGATAGCTGGTTTGTTTGCCTGATTCATGACGTTACCAGCACATCGCTGTTGGACTATTTGTGAGAGTACACGGCATCTTCTTTTGCGAAAAACAAAATACGAAAAGAGAATAATCTTTTCTGCGAGAGATACAAAAAATCCGAAATGGATTTTTTCTACCTAGACAGTAGACATATCTTAGCGCAAAGACCGCTTGCCACATGCACTTTTTTCGAATCCTTTCCCAAAGAAACTCAAAACCATTCATTCCAAGAATCCGGATTCAGATCAATTAATTGAATCCTTGTCGCGAGCGAATAATTGGAATCATAATTCCTTTTTTATTTCAGAATCTGATTTCGAATTTTCCCCAAAGAAACTCAACCTAGGGTTTATAAACAAATCATGCAGTTTGCTTTTGAGATCCTTAGCAAAAAAATTTTACAAATTAACTTTTAATGGACTGCATAGAAGGCCTTTTTTTGTGGCGCCTGCTGAGACCACAGGGTCTTTGTACTATATGTCCGTAAAGGGGTTAGGTAACAAAGGAAGCCTAAATCTATTTAATCATTTTTAATAAACATCGTCGATACAGACTTCGACTGCTATGAATCAGTTTCTCTATTTATGTAACTGCTCTTGGTATTTTAGGTGTTCACAGCTTCCTTATATCTATTGTAAAGTTTTGTGCATTCTGCTACTTTTGAGTATTAATTAAAATTCTATGTTCGGTTGCAGTAACCAAAAGCGCCTTTTGTTTATCACGTACATTAGCTCAGTAGTCTAACCAATCATCCTTTAAGCTATAACACGAAGCAGGTATGCAACACTTTGTATGAGGCTTAGGACAATGACAGGTAGGTTGAAAGTAGTAATGTGTGCTAGTATACGGCCAAAATTTATATGACAGTGACGTAGTCATGTACCCATATTAGGTAAAAATGTCCATATTAGGGAATATTAAGTAGATTATGACATCACCATTTTGGCCCTATAAATTATGAAGTAATGTTAAAAATAGCTATTTTTAATTGGGTATAGACCTTATTTAGGTTATAGATCCTTATTAGGAAAGATATTATATGATTTATAATTTTAAGTTTTGGCTAATTTTGTTTTATTTTGCTTTAGTCTTCGAGAGTGAAAGTGACTTAAAGAAGATGGAATCGTTATCTTTTGAAGATGTGACACGTCTTTTAATTGGTGATGAGAAAAAAGCTGAAGTTATTGACAATTACAAAGAAAATGCCTTATATTATGCTTTGTATTCCAAGAAGGAAGACAAGTCAGTGATTAATGAAGACAAATTCAAGAGTGTTGTCCCCCCTGGAACAGCTACTTTGAAACAATGTTACAACAACAATTTTGGCTGGAAACCTTTTAGTACAGAGAAATTAAAGATGAAGGAGGCCGATTTACTCAATCAACGCCTTATCAATTTCTATTGTTGGCTTGTTACTCACGACAATGGGGATATATCTGAAGAGATGTACAACGATTGTTGTTATCGTTCTTATACTTTCAATCATTTCCAACAAGTTTTGTTGATTGTTTACAATTTACGTTCCACACCTGACAGAGTGTCGAAATGGAAGGAATTGTATGAAATATTTAGAAATATTTATCCTGCAGAAGATGTTGATTGTTTATCGAATTATTGTCGACGTACTTTGTTACATGTGGGTAAAAATGAACAACTCAATTGGAAAGCCAAATTAGAGCTGTATAAACAAATGAATGAAAGTTTTGTGAATATTGCATTTCCCCATTGGACTGGAGGTGAATCATTGGAGTTTGTGTCTGATTAAAATAAATAAAAAACAATTGTATATGCTTTAATATATTTTTTATTAATAAATGAGTATATAATTTTAATAAAAAAGAGTTTTTTAAAAAAGCGAAATGTTCACGTTCATGTTTTTAGCATAACAAATCTTCATCAGTGTCTCGCAAGTATCCATAAGGATAACTCTGATAAGTGCTTGAATTCAATACACGCTTAGAAAAGACTAATTTGTAATTCTTCGTTTGCGGTTGTGTAACAATTGTGTAATTCTTTGGCTGTCTTACAATTTTACTGTTTTCTTGTATTGGAATTGTTCGTTGTTCTTCCAAAGGATTGTTGACTTCTTGTAGAATGTTTCGTTTTAGAATTTCGTAATTCAATTGTTGGTGACCTTCGTAATTGAGTGAAAAGCCTCTCACTTTACATTCTGTAACACCTTCTTTGGTAATGTAACCATAGTTTTTAGGACCTGCTGAGCAAAATTCAACAATGGTATCATTTTCAGGTAGTTCGTTCTTGAAGTCTCCCAAATAATCTCCCAAAGGTGGTTTCTCTTCCTCATCTTTTTTCGTGGTGAAAATGACAGAATCCGTGTCAAAATACAATACTCTTTGTTGTAAAAAGTTTAAAGTACTGTATAATTTGAGTCGAGCCCAGCACGTGGTAAAAGCCGCTACAAAGATGTTTAAATTGATACCCACAGGTTCTTCAGTAGCCAGCATTTTGTACTTCAATTCCAATACATTGTCATTGAGTAAGTACATGTCTTTTACCTCTTTTTGAGTACTACAAAGAAATTTATAGAGGCCGGAGGGTTCGCTAAATTGGATTGTTTGTGTCTTGTTTATTCGTTGACCAAATTTTCCCCACATGGAATTTAACATCAATTTGGCAACGGTACGAAAACCTGCATTTTTGGCTATTTTGGAAGGGTCTAGCCAAACACCCTCTTTTTCGTGAAAATCATGTATAAATTGTACTTTTTCTTCAGGAGTAACACATTTTGTAGGCCATCCACTTGCTTCCATTTTGAGTTTTAGCCAAGCATTAACATAATTGGCAAATAGACCTTCAATTGTTCTTTCAAAGTGCCACACTTCATGAATCTTGATAATCGTGTAACCTTGACGAACTGCTTCGTTTAGTTCCGGAGTACACCACGTACCAATTAGTTGACGTTCTTCCACAGAGTGAGGGCAAGACCACTTTTTGTCATGCAATGGTAGATCAATTTGAGTTTCTACACATTGTCTACAAAGAGGGAAAGTCAATTTGTTATTGTATCTGTATGGTAATACCGGGTGATATAATTCATAGGGAGGCAAAATGGTTACTTTAGCCAATCCGAACCACGGCACTAAACTTGTACTTTCTGGATTGTAGATGAAAGTCGGGTGACCAATGGGATAAATGGCATTTTTGTTTACCCACGGATAAAGGCTTGTGAAGTCATAGTAGTCAATACTTTCGTTCTCATCTGCTTTCTTGTATAATTGGACAACATTTGTTCTACCTCCAAAAAAAGCATCTCGAGGATCTAGAGGAGTAGCCAACTTTAGGCTTGACACATGTTCACGAATTTCAGAATGTGTTTTTTTCAGAGTGTTCCATTCACATTCCCAAATTTCAACTACGTTATAGTTTTGTTGTCG
>JAOBRD020500677.1:0-34604 GCA_027575215.2 Hydrozoanthus sils | reverse complement strand
GTCGGGTTAAAGTCGCCAGTTAAGATGACCATCGCATTAGGGTACTTTGAAAGAAATTTGTCGGTATTCCTCTGTATATGATCGCGAAGAATAACATTTTCGGCTTCAGTGTTGGTAGTTGAATGGTAAACGACCCCCAAGAGAATTATAGAAACGTTCCGCGGGAGCGAACACGGTCTTAATTGAACCCAGATTGATTCTACTTCTGTCTGTTCCATCTCTGATAATCTCTTGCACGGAATGCTTTCTTTAATATACACACAAACGCCACCACCAGTATGCTTTTTCCTATCCTTTCTCAATATCAAATATCCGGGTAGCATGACAGCCGTATCTGGTACAAGTTGTGATAACCACGACTCCGTTATGCAAATAACATCAGATTTATTGTGTGTAGCGACTTCATGTAATTCATCTATTTTGTTCGGTAGGCTTCGAATATTTGTAGATAGAATAGAAGGAACTTCATACGACTTGGCGTATGGAACTCGCTTAATGACATACTTATTCCTGCCTTGGTGTAACGAAGCTGTTAAAGAAGGCTGTCGAGTTGTAATTCGTACTTTAATCCGTTCTTTCATGTTATTATCTACACTCTGATAGGTCTGTTTCTTTCGATTTTGAGACTGCCTGCCAGCTCGAATTCCTCTGAATCGGAGAATATTCAGATCTTGTAACGTATGAAGTAAATCTTGGGACAGGTTGGATGTAGTATAATGCCGTAGTGAAAGAAGAGTTTCACGTGAATATAAACGTGTATACCGGTACGAAGGAGACGAATGGTGGGTCGATGTAAATTCAGAATTTTTGATTTCTGGAGGACCAGGGTTTATTTCCACATCCATGAACACTGTAAGGTTGAAGTCTGGGTCTTTTCTAGGAGTTTTGAGACGCGTCAATCCGTGTTTGGTTGATTTCATTATTGGCTGAGCGAAGCGGGTGAAACCACAATGGCGTGACGAAGTCGATCTTTCAGTGAACTTAATAGCTCGACAAAATAGAGCGTTGAGGAGATTAAATATCGCCAATGGATCCGGAGAGCTGTAGATAGTGTCGTTATTACAAACTTTAACATGGCTGCGTTGATGTATCAGTGTTGAGAAGACTAAAAGGAGCGAAGTAACGTAGAGCGATTTAGAAGCAGCCATGTAGGCGCTAATTTACATATCCATCCATGTTACCAAGTAACTCTGATTAATAAGTTGATTTTTTGTATGTTTTTTTGTATACATCATTTTTGGAAAAACCTGAAAAGGTGAATAAGAACGAAATATTATAAGACCCATTTTTTAAAAAAAATATCAGCTGGGTATGTTTAAAGTGCCTCTAAAAACTCATAATAAACTTTAGTTTGTGCCATTCAGGCCTAAAATCTTGGTTTAAAATTTAAAAAACAAAACGTTTTCGGAGACACTCTCCTACCTCAGTTAAGGGTAAAATGAAAAGAATAACACGTATATAAATAAGTCTAAAAACTTGCTGGAATACAACAATGTTTGAAATATACAGCCCAGTCTACGTTTTAAGGTACCGGTGGGTGCGGTTTGGTCTTGAAGACGTCGTTTCATGCATGGTTGCATGTCTATAAGTACGGTCTTCTCGACTATTTTTACCTTAAAACAAACCGAGATTGTCGTCTTTTTAATGGCACTTTGGTCTTCGAAGACTACGACTGGATTCGTTTCACAAGATGATGGTGATAATGGCAATGGCATGGAATTTTCCATGTTTTTCTCCTATTTCCTAATGCGCTGCCCAAGTGGTGATTTAAAAGCGATGTAAAAGCGACGTCAGCCGAGATCTCTCGGGGGCAAAACTCGCTTTACGAGCATTCCAATTACCACAAGTTAAAGCATTTGGATTATATCTTCGAGATATATTCACGAGGTGTAAAATCAAGGATTGAGATCAATGTCCGTGGTTGGTGATAGTCAACTGAAGGTTGAATATATTATCTCTAATTCCTAATGAATTGTTTTTTTAATTTTCGTTGTGCAGTTCTAACTGTAGTGTAGTGGGTAGAGTGCCGGGGACGGTTGCACAGTTGAAGTTGTTGAAGCTCGAATAGACGGACAAAACGTCAGTTACACGTTATTAGGTTCGCCGAAATCTGCGTGATTTGAATATCTTATTAATATATTGAGTGTATAGGATCTAAAATCTCTATTCAAAAGTAACTTTTGTTAGGCAAAAATCATTTAGGGGGACAGAGAAGAAACGGAATCTTTCCTTCTCGTTAGAAAAACTTGTGCACGGACATACAAATGCATAAATTGAAAACAATATTTGCTAAACGTGTAAAATAAACAATCTGAATTACTATTTTTAAAACGTTTATTTATTTTTAAAGCCCTTTAACCTTTCCTAAACTAAAAATATTTCCCCCATAATAACTTTGAACTGCAGTCATCGTCAGGTCTAACTGGAAACTGGTGGTGTGTAGTTCTGTTACTCCAAGTCACGTTCTTGTTCTGTGCAGATCTAGAGTTGAGTTTCTGAAGAAAATGAAGGATGAATCACATATCAGTTAAATGGGTGATTACCTAATAAACTTTTGGTGAATTTAAAAAAATCCACGTCAACATTTGGTTTTAATTTTTGCAGAAATGTTTCAGCAGAAACATCTGCCTTCGTCAGTGCTTAAAGCAAGTGCAAAATTGGTGTAAATAATATAGTGAAGTCAAGGTATATGTAAACAGAACACAATAATAATGGATTGTGTAAATTTAGTATTTGGCGTGGACTTTCCAAAGGATATGTAGAGCTCTTTGGGTTATAACATTGTAATACGTTAATCCCTGATTAACAATGTTTTTGAAACTTTCTTTTAAAGCCTTTCCAAACAACATGGAGCGGAAATGTGTAGTAGAAGCGATTTTGGGAACACGAGACCTCAGCCTCATACTTGATTCCCCGGATAAAACTACAAACTTGAATGCAAACTGGTACTTAAGTTGAAAGAAACTTAAGAGGTTTACGGATTCCATCCGTGGATCTTGGACCCGAGGTGAACTTGAGTAAAAATTCCTTTCAACCAAAACTACACAACTTGTAACATTAAATCGAATGAAGGTTACTAAGTGGGAAATGGGGTCGATATCCAAACCCCGAAATTGTATTTGATAAACACATTTTACATGATGAATAGGCAAAAAAGATTACTTGATAAGTGTTATGCGTGCATACGAATGCATCAATCATGGACACAAAAAAGTAGTATACTTGGTATGCTGAACAGTTATGAAAGTATATTTCCATGTGTTATGATTTCCATGGCAACAAAGCAGCTTACCTTTAGATTTCCCGTTTTTGGTTCCCGTTGCATGTTTTGCGAAGATACTTTCTAACAGTCCTTGCTAATTGGCTATAATTGTTGATCTGAATCACGTGATCCTTTTGTCCCATCGCTATAATACTAAGCTCCTCTATATTTACTAGATTTCCTACCCCAACCGCCACAGTGTTCAAACCCATATCCTGGATGGAAAAATACAACAACAACATCTTCATTTGTTATTTGCGGATAGAGAACATAGTTACTTAGGAAATAGTGAAACTAATCGAGCTCAGAACAGCCAGGTCATACGGTAACATTTATATAAAACAAATACCGCCCAAAGTAGAGGTGACTAATGGTAGAAATTTACCAAGATGTGAAGCAGCTAACGACCGCGACATTATCCCCCGCAAGGTGATTTTCTACGATTGCGAAAACATCGACTAAAAGTAGACATCGGATGCATAGTTATTTAGATGGAGGAGCCCTCATCTAGAAGGGAAAGAATGAAACAGAGTGGACAAAGACAAAAGGAAGCTCATATCATTATGCTAATAATGGAATTTTGGAATAAGCTTTCAAAAAAGAAAAACTCGTAGTACATGAAGAAAACAGCAAAAATGTTTAATTGTTTAACTTATTATTTATTTTGTCTGTTAACGTTCTCTATATAGATTTCATAAAGGAATATCCCTATATGTTTACAAGATGTTTCATTATTTGCTTGCATTGTTAAAGTATTCTGGTTTTTGGAAATTGCTCAGTTGATTAAAAGAGGGATGTGCTTAAATTGTCTTGACTGATGTTTTCGAAAGCTTGGCAATTAACTAATAGGTGTTTCTCATCTTCGATCTCATTTTTAAAGCACGGATTTCAATTTGTTGGTTTCATCATGCATTTCTTTTTCTGTTATTTCTTATTTCAGAATGCTATTACTTTCGTGCGAACCAAGATCAAATGGAATATTCCCATTATTAACATTATAATTTTGAGCTTTTTGTTCTTGCAACAGATCCTTAAAGTATTTCTGAGGGGTTACTCTCGCTTAATTTTTTCAATGATTGACAGTGGCGTAGCCAGGATCTGAAAACTTTGCAGTCCCATACAGCCGAGCGAGCGCCTAAAGTACGAACATTTCTAGGGGGGTAGTCCGGGGGAATGTTCCCCTAACTGAGTTTTTAAATTCGCCAAAAATGTACTAAAATCATAAAACCTAGCGAAGATGCTCCTTCCGTGCCAGTGCTAGAAACTGTCTTCCTTGGAAGAAAAAAGTTGTTTTTAGCGTTGGACCCGTAAACGTACTGAATACGTTGGCACGGCCTGAGGACTAGGACGTTATTTATTGGCTAAGTCTTCTCTCCACATCAACGTCAAGGGGTTTTGGGCGAGTATTAACCTCACATGCAGCAGTCGTTGCAAAATAACAAAATTTAACAGGTGCTTTAAGAAAATTGTTCCTTTTCTTCTTTTTATTAAATAAAAATAAAATAATTTTACAATACTATTATTTTCCCTGTCAAAATATTTTGAAGGCTCGGGCCTGCAGGCCTACAAGCTGGCTACGCCACTGATTGAATGATGCTTGTCCTTATAGTTTCTAGTGAGTGAGTGAGAAAGTAAGTAAGCTAAAACATATTTTTTAAACAAACCTTGAGAGGCCTCAAAACCTTCGCGTAAGGGAGGGAGTCCCGATTTGTTTTACCGTCTGTTATAACGATCATGAGTTTCTGTGCCTCTGGGTTGTGTCCAAGTGCTTGCGTAAACAGTTTTCTTGCCTTCATGAGGGCTCGATCCGTTCGGGTTCCTCCCCCTTCGTACTTCATTTTTCTAACTAGCTCCTTGAGGGCAACTAAAAAAACGAGTGTAAAAAATAAGTAACGATTACGCATTACTAGGTAAATTAAATGTTCAAACGGAGTGGAGAGATCAAAAGCCTTTAATGATTAAACAGCAGAAACAACCAACCAATCAACCATAAAAAAAACAATTTAAAAAACGAATTCGAAAGGCATCTGACGCTCCGTTAAAACTGTGCTTAACAAATTTCCAAGATTCTTGACACTGTAATAAACTTTTCCCCAGCCAGTCAATTTGTTTGGTAAGCTTGTGTCTTACTTGTATATACACAGATATGTTCTTCCTTTAATTTAAATAAAACTAATCAAACTTCATACACTAGTTTTTTGATAAGGACTTCTTATTTTTGGCAGCTCAAAAATATTGTGGATTTCATCCTTAAACGTTCTTAAACTGTTTTTAAACATAAATGTTAGCGTTAAAGACATATGACATGAGTACAGTTTTTCAATCTTCAAAAAGTACATTATAAAAAACATTGTTTTACCAAGTTTGAGAAACATACGATGAAAGTACACCAAGATATGAAGTGTAGAATTTTGAATTTTTCCCGCTAAAAGTGTCCCCTCCAAAGCCAACAATGTGACGTAACTGGTCACGTGCGTTAATATGGTGCAACGAAGTAAAGAGATAATTCGACTTTAAAACATCCGTAACTGCTAGAGCTCTATTAGTTGCTGATGTTTTAAAGTCAATTTTGGATGGACTGAGGTGAGAAGCGTGACCTGTTGCGTCACATTGTTGGATTTTGGAGGGGAAACTTTTAGCGGGAAAAAATCAAAATTCTATGCGCCGTACCTTGTACTTTCATCGTATGTTTCTCAAACTTGGCAAAACAAATTTTTTTTTTATAGTATATACGTTTTGAAAATTGACAGACTGATTTCATGTCATATGCTCTTTAAGTGCATAGTTTTTATTTTTCATTCGAACAAACCATACCTTACAGCTGAATTGGCTGCTGCCATGGCCGGCGAAAGAAACATAATAATAGATCAAAATAATTTATAACAAACATGAACATTATCAACCCTAAAAGCGATTCGGAAGTTGCACTGCTGAACAACTGTTTCGATCTATTTTTATGTCAAATTAATTCATTTTATATCGAAACTGTTTATGTATATATTTTTCTCTCTATCTATTCTGTAATAGTATAGCTTTTTATTGTAAACATTTTTTTTGTCTTTAACTGTCAATTTATATTAAACAGAGCCCTATTCAAACCAACTATGCTGAACTGGGCACCTCTTGTCTAAATATTGTTGTAAATAAATAAATAAAAATCATTTTCCCATAATCGTGTTTAGTGTCCAAATTAAAAATCTCTCCTCAGCTTCGTAGTTCTCAAACTTTGGATAGTTTTAAGCCTCGTGTTCTTGTTAAAACAAGTTCTCATAAAAAAATAAGGTAACTTTCAAGATCTGGTGCAAATCCACAACTTGTGACTTTTCCACAATTTGCGACTCAACTGTTAATCACGTAGAAATTTCTTAAATTGCAACACTTTTTTATAATATTTTTTTTGGAGAGACCGACAGTTGTCTTTATAGGAGTTAGACATGTAAGTAAGGTACCTTTCGTTTGGTGTTTTGAAAACGTTGTTATCACTTTAGGATTTGTGTTGTATTGAATAATTGCGATACGGTGGCTGCCGGAAGGGGACACAGAGAAGCCTTTGATCATCCTTAGCAGATTTTTCTGTAGTATTCGGAAATTTTTGACGCCGATACTCTTGGAACTGTCGACAACAAACATCATATCGACAGGTAGAGTTTCGTTACACTTGTGTTCTGCATCGGAAGGGAATAGACACGCTTACAGTAAACATTTCGTTAAAACAAACTATGTTTGTAGCTAGTCATGTCTTTGTGTATGTGCATATTTATGTATGTATGTATTTAACTATTCTATCGACTTGAAAATTAAGAACAATGAAAACCGTACTCAAGCAAGACAAAGAAATGCAATTTATGTCTCCATGAAAAATTCCTAATGACCTGTCACCCCGAACTTAGCTCCTTAATAGTAGAAACGAGCTAGTTTCGTCATGACTGCACCGAAAAACACTTCTTATGTGTAAACACTGACCCTCTGTTATTTAATTAACCCTCTCCTTCTGATTCCCTTTCACCTTCTATCAATCTTATAGCGTCTTGGATGAAACTTGGTAAACAATCAGTCCAACCTTTCTTAATGATCAATCAATAACTTAGTAAACTCTAGGTTTGCATACATTTACATATTTAATACTTGGTCAATCGGAATTTTGGGAGGTGTTGGACAATATATATCAGAAACTGACTAAAAATAAATGACAAACGTTAGGCGACAGCTTAGGTAAACGTAAAAATAAACAGTTTAGGCAAAAAGACAGGGGGGGGGGGTTGTTGCAATCTCCCTCCCCCTAGTTGCTGGTACCTCTCCCCTGGATATGTTCGTTTATGTATGCATGTGCTTGTACAGGTTTGAATGTGTAAGGCGAGTTTTTGTCTACATTCTTTTGCCTCATTAGCATAAGCTCTCTTCTTTCCGGTTCAGCTACAGAAACAAAGCTTCAGTTTGTTTTGCTGAAATGTTTCTGCAAAACAAACTTTCTCTAAAACCTGGAGATTGATATGATGAGTAATTTTTCTATGATTTGGTTTTAAAAAATAGAAATTTTACAAAGAACGCAATTTGAGTAGTGATTTTTTCTTTGAAACTACATTAATAGAATCGAAAGTTCGGATTTGATAAACACTGTCAGGTTTAAAGTCTCCGTCTGCTGTTGTTTATATTTGTTCCGACTTTCTCCGACTTCAGTTTAATGCTAATGAGGTAGAATGTATACAATGACGTCAGCTGAAACTCGTTATTATGTGCATGTGTCATGCATGTAAGTGAGCATGTATACATGAATGTTGTTATCCATTTTAATATGCATATATTTTGTATGTATATATTTATTTGTACTGTATTTCTGCATCATTGTCTTAATCAAGAGTTAATGCACAGCTCAAAAGGCAGAACTTGTGGTCAAGTCATGTGATGTAAATCGCAACACTCACTTGGGAGACATAGTCCTGACTTCTTAACTTTAATTAAACGGTTTGTCGAACAGGATACGACTGCAAGCTCGCACTCAGAACGGTATGTCTGACCATCAGAACCGCAAACTTTGCCAGTTGATTTTAGTCCTTTGCATTTTGTGGGACAACGGCAACTTGGGGAAGACTCTTTCATCTCACACACGGAATATGGAGCTTTGCATTTGTGGTCCTTACAGGTCGGCGTGGGTAGTGTGAAGGTTAAGGTTGGAGTAGTTGGCCCTACTTTGCTTATTATTAGCTTTTGTCCTGGCCCTTTTAACCTGGTCCTTTTGTCCTGGTCCTTTTGTCCTGGTCCTTTTGTCCTGGTCCTTTTGTCCTGGTCCTTTTGTCCTGGTCCTTTTCCTGCAGTCAACGTTTGACTCTTATTCTTATGTCCTAAGCAACAATTTGATTCAATGAGTATTTTTACAACTTTTAAGGTTACTTTTTAAGCGACTACGTACTAAATTTAGCGATGATATTGCCATTAAAGTTCAGCGACAGCTTAAGGATTCTTATAAAACATTTAATCAGACAAAATAACATCCCGGTCAAACTACATGCATAACCCGTAAACAAAGAGCTCAGTAATACAAGCAAACTTTTAGGAGCCAAATGATGCAATAACAAAATTGTGAAAATAATGAAATCCCCAAATCTCTCATGCCCGAGGACGAGAGAGTGTTACAAGAACAATAATGAGCTAATGAATTTGAATTAAAGTTAGTGACAAAACATAGTATCTAGGCCTAAAGCACCGGAAGAAATAGATGAGAATGAATGGAAGTTCGCACACTTAAACCGATTGTTAAGTTTTGAAAATAAAGTCCAGTATTAGACAGAACGAAGGTAAAGGAAATTAGCAACATCTTACTTTGAAGAGCGAGTACCTAAAACTAGCAATTTATTTTCAAGTTTGCTAGAATAGATAAAAGTAATAGCCGCTAAAGTATCGTTTTCTAATGTTTAAGAATATTAATGAATAAATCAACCGAACATTGCATTATGTTTTGAAATATTTTGGCGTGTGGTTTGGAAAGCTCATTATTTGGAGATTACTGCGTGAAGCCAGCCTTTTAGTAAATGCTTGAAACGTCGGTTTTAATACTTTTACTGCCTGGTCACTTTATCAACATCTTACTTCTCCTTACATAACTCATACAACGTAAGACATTTGATAATGAGAAAATGAGAATTGATCAAATGGTCACTTTATCAACATCTCACTTACACAACAGATACAAATTACATCTTTGATAACGAGAAAAAAAAAACCTACAGTAGACATACGAAAGATTTATCAGTCTTTGCTGGGCGATTTCGTGTCTTTATGCAGATGCAAATCTATAACAATTGTTCGAACCTGGACCCGAGAAGGAAAACGCCTCAGAGGACAACCTAGAGAAACATGGCGGAGAACAACAACTCAAGAAAGAGAGCAGATGGGAAGAGGATCCTAGCAACAGACAGAGCACAGGGTCAGAAACAGAGCGGGCAGGAGAGAAGATGTTGCGGTGTTATGGGCCCCATGGTATGAACAGGACAACAATGGATGGCGATGACGTCGTGTTTTGGAGCTATAGGGTTACTTTGCTCTCGCTGGTTGAATTTTATGTTTTCTGAGCCGGTAATGAGAATAATTTTTTCTACGACTACTAATGTAAGCAATTCTAATAGGTCAGCGAAAGCGTTAAGTTTTTGATATGTTTTTTAAATACTGCATTGAAGATTTCGAAAAATATTTCTAACAAGTAACGGCTGACTCTTGGACAAATCGTCGAATTAAATGATCACTTAAATTATTAGTTTTTAAAGTATATGTATTGGTGTTGAATTAAAGTTAAGGTTATATCATATGTATTCGAATATCTGAAAAAAAGGTCAGAGTTATGTTTTAAACCCAAATAATCATTCCGAAAAGGATAGCAGCCGTGCATTTTATCATTTATGCCTTGCTAACCTTACAACCACGTCCAAATGACGCAGCAGGCCATAAAAGTGGACGTGTATGCGCTAGGAACTTTGGGTAAGTGTACACTGCTTATCAGCTCATGTTGCTATTTGCAGTGCTTTTAAACACTAACTCCTAGAAATCAGTAGAAAAGAGCAAGGAAATCCACAAACCTTTCAAGTTTGGAAACTCTTGGTTCACACATCCTTCATTTTTGTAAGCAAGAAGGGCTGATGCTAGAAAGGTGAAGTCGCCTACGTGTATTACGTTATCTTTTACGCCCATGGCGATAGTCTGTAGTTCTGAGTCCGAGACCAAATGACCTATTCCAACGGCAATTGTGGTAACTTTCTTCTTCTGTTTTTTTTTAAGAAAAAGAGAGCCTACTATACGATACGATATCATACTATGAGGTACGGTAAGATACGATACAATACTATACGATATGATATATATAAGATACGATACTATACGATACGATATGATATAATATATGATATGTTACGATACAATACGATTCAATGCGATGCGATGCAATGCGATGCGATTCGGTGCGATACGATGCAATGCAATGCTATACAATACAATATATGATACTCATATATTCGTCGAAGGTGAAGTGAATAATTGACGAATATTCACCGATAAGAAGTCGTGGGAAATATTCACCAACCAGACAGTCAATGAGCTTGAGGCGAATATTTGTTTTAGTGAAGTATTTCACAGTACTGACCGAGCAAATGAGTATGTTAAGATATTTGTTACAGAGTTTCAGTTTTAAGTCAGTAAAATAGAACTAACAAGTATTTCTGCGCGCTCGAGTTAGCGAGAAATCAGTCCAATAACTGCCCGGTCCTATATGCGAAGTAATAGGACCAATCAAAGCGCACGATTTGGTTCCATCAGTATTGGCCCTAGAAATTTAACTTGCCATGTAACAAATAATTGTATATGTGATATGATATGTAATCATGCGTTTGTATCGTATCCTTCTGTTGCATCAGTTGTTAATTTTATATCATGAATATTAACTTATTCATTAACACGTAATAAGTAACCGTATATATGATATGATAGGTAATCAGACGTATGTATTATATCCTGTTGCATTTGTTATTAATTTCCTATCCCGACTGAATGGGTGTGCCTTAGAATAGAAAATTTACCTTTAAAGGAGGAAGAATCTTTGAATAAGGCTCGGCTCGTGGGCTGGCGTTTCCATCTGTAATAACGAAAAGATAATTTTCCACATGTGGTCTGTCTCCACCGGATTCTGTAAACAATTCCTCGGCAGCCATTACCAGGCCCTTGTCAGTACGTGTTTCTTCCGCCAAGTACTCCATGTTGTTTATTAGCGATTTGATTTCATCTGACATGGAACAAATTACATTTTTTAATCGATATGGAGCTTCATACTGTTTGAATTACAAAGCCTCTTCACGTTGTTTCTGCAGAGCAAACGCGGACTCAGACATGGTGATAAAAACTAGGAGTTGTTTGTAGAGAAAACTTAAGCTATGTTTGCAACTGATTTCTCGATGTTAGAATATTTAAAAAAGGCTCTAAATGTTTTGTTTAAAAAGATAGTTTTAGATCAATTTGATTGTCATCAGGTTAAAAAACTTTTAACCGAAAGGTTATTATTATTATTATTAATATTATTACTTTTATTGCTAGTATTTTTATCAATATTACTGTTTATATTAATGTTATTAAGTAAGGCGCTAAGTGTGTAACGAATCTCTGTGAACCTAAAAAAACTATAGTTAAAATCTTGAAAGTAAAAAAAATTTGTCATGTTACGCATTAGTATAAAGAGTCCTTAACGTATTTATACTATTTGATATAGATCGTGAAAATTCTTTCTGTGTGCAAGGCGTTTTTTTAAGACTGTTTTCTGCTTTCCTAGTATAACGTCATCTGTTCTCTGTACTCTCTAAATCTTCCGCACGTGTTTAGCCGTATCCTTCGAATGGCCACCCAAAACATCCATTACTATGGTGTACTGGGTAACTTGGTGACCTGCAAACTGTTGGGGTAGCTCCCATCGCAGCGGCGCTTACTTGCTTGTTTTCTCTTGTTCCTTCACACCTCCGTGCAATTTTCTAACCACAGGCAGCTCATATCCGAAAGGTGGGCTTTTCTTGCTTGCTTATAGATTGTTTTAATAATATTTATTATTATTATTATAATTTTTATAAATTGTTATTGATTTCGTTATTATTTCTGTATTATTGTTACTACTTCTATTATTCGTAACACTCTGTCAGGTTGATATAATTTTTATGTACCAAACACAGCAGTTAACACATACCTTTTGACTGGGAATTAGCAAAAGTTGTTATCATCTTTGCATTTCGTCCAAATTCGATTATACCAACTCGATCCGCGTTCGATGATACGTTGAGCATATCTACCGCTGCCCTCAAGTTCTTGATCATAATCTTGAAGTTATTGATACCAATACTATCCGAGCTGTCTAAGACAACCCCAATATCATACCGCCGGTTGCACCCTAAACCTGTTTGAGACAAATTAACCTGGTTAGTCCAGACGGTAAGGCGCAAGTCTGTCGTGCGGGAAGCCTGGATGCCAGACCTTCACTCAGATGATGCCGCCTTTGTTCCAACAATGTAATCTGCAAATAGTTAGACCTTCGCGTCTTCTAGGATTAGGATGTTAAACCCCAGACCTATTTTGTTGATCTCCTATCGAGAGACTTAAAAGAATCCACAACACTTGCCGAAGAAGAGTAGGGTGACCCCGGTGTCGTGGTCAATCAATTACAAACTGAGGGCAACTCTTAATGATTATCAATGTAAACCGTATGTACTGGACTATCTAACACCCCTGATACCAAAGCTCACTGCATTACTTTGTAAGCGGGTGTGAAAAGCCCTGATTGAGGGAACTTGTAAAGCTTTGTGTTGCATTGCATTGTATATTGTATATGTTGATATAACGAAAAGGAAGTGAAGTTTGATAATGTACCCCACAAATTCTTTTCTGATCCCTGACGAGACAGGTTGATAATGGTATTAAAATCAATATAGACCTAGCTAGACAATAAAAATTATGAACTCCAAATCTGAGTTTAGACAAGGAGTCGTTCTAAGGATCGAAGAGGTAACAGAACTACCAGGTTAGTGACAATGACGACGTCACAACCGTGTATGTTCCTTTAAGAAAGTGACATCCCACATGTGTAAAAAACTCCATTAAATAACATGCCAGAGGTTAGGAAGATAGAGTCCTGATGAACTGATGAAGGCTCTCAAGAGCCGAAACATGTTTTGAAGATACTCGTACTCATGACTGAGCAAAAATATCCAAAAGACATGAAGAAGAATCTTCCTAAGAGAAATCGAAATCAAGTTATGAGAAAATCTATTTCAGCTAGATTATCGAAACTCCTCAAACATTGTTTATTGATTCTGGAGATAAGAGCGGACATAATGGGTCACTAGAAACGATTTAGCTATGAGTATTAAAAGGAAACAAAATGGCAACTGAAAGCAATCCAAAGTTATTCAATAGAAGCAAGGCGAACTTTGAAAACATATCTCTGATTAAAGCAAGTAATTTATTTTATTCCAAGTCACAAGGTCAAAAGCCAAAGAATTAAAGTAAATGACATTTTTTAGTTTTAAAATTCGTGAATCTCTGCATGTAGTAATAAATTAACTTGACTAAATGTACGTGCCTTAACGATGATAACCTTTTTAAAGTTTCAGTTGCTAAAATAATGTTAGCAAATTAAACATGGCATAATATTTTACTGCAGTATTAGAGAAGAACATTTTTTTCTATCAGTCTTTTTTTAAAAAAATACACGAACCTTTGTCCGGCAACTTCCAGTGAGCACAAGCCTGGTCGCGCACGCGCGCTAGCACACGCGCAAGATAGGTGAAACTATTAATGTTGATCACGTGTTCCTTGTTACCCATGGCAATAATCTTGAGTTCTTTGGAGTTGACTCTCTTTCCAATGCCAACCGCAACAACGTGGATATTTTTTGCCTAAAGTGCAACAGAATGGTGTCACCGCTCCTCTTCCATTTCTGAACATTATTTTGTCGAAGGTAATTGGTTTGATCATATGACCTCTAACTAATTGCGTGATGCATTATAAATAAGACGCAGAGTGTTACACCTTTCGCTGTTCACTTATACAAAATATACATTCATTTACGTCAATAGTTGAAACTATACGGCGAATAATTGTTCATAAGCACTTCCACGAAATTCATTAACGCGAACAAACTTTCAATAACGTTATTTGCATTGTTCTAACATTCAAAAGCATCAACGGACGAACAATTGCACCATTGGACAAGCAAAGGTAACAAGTATACTTTCAATCTCGCGATAGAAAAACGTTAACACAAACAAAAAATCAATTGCATAGCATGACAATCATTGGCATGTTAGAGACATACTATGGTGCAATTCGCATAGAGAGCCACAATCAGTTACACCTTTACATAGTCGTTTGTACAAATGGTCAACAACTGACGTGAACTGCCAAGCATTAGTGTAGTCGTAATAACAAACAAATAAGGAAAAAACCTCAAAGTTGCTAATTCAGTTCGATGTACTGTGACGTTTTACACTTTTTGCTAGTCATAAACGCAAACTATGATCGAAAGTTCATGTTCGCACATATTTATTTTGTCACGTTCTATACAGGCCAAGTTCAGATGTAGACTTTACAATACATTGAAGCACCTATTTTTTTCCAGTGTCATGTCATAAAGTATGGATACAGTTAGTAGTGTCTGATAAATAAATATATTTTCTTAGTGATTCTTTATCATGGAACTGAGATTTATTTATTTTAATAATCTGGTCAGGACATGTTATGACTTAGACTGAACTATTGACTTTTTCCGTTCCAACGAATTCACAACTTTTCAAGAGAATTCACAAACAGTACTACAAATTCAAGAAAATAATGCCTTGAATTCTTCTGAATTCTACTGAACTTTCAACATTTGCAAAAAGCTTTTAATTCTATTGAATTCTAATGAGTTCCAATACGTGCTAGTGTTAGCTGACAATTTTCGTTTTAAAATGTTATTTAAACAACACATCATTTCATAAGCTATGTACACTCTTACATGATTTGATACTCCGATCGTGGTCTCTCTGCGATCCTTGTCCCTCGCAAGTATCGTGCAACGACATTTCTTGCCGTTGATCGGCTCCATCCGATAGTAGTAGCGGCAATCGTATATCGTCTAATGAGGCATAAGAATGTAATTTATTATGGCTGTTCAAGTAAGATTCAGTTCTTGGTTGGGTGATTTTCTTCGGTTCTTTCTCTCTCAAAGAAGGGTAGCGAACGGTAAGTCCGAGATGCCAAGGCTTTGAAACAGCGCAATGAATAATCTTAGACCGACACGTTACAATACAAAAACACGAGACCGAGACTTGCATATGTATTACCGAGGCATCAAACAAGTTTTAAGCAGAATTGGAGATCTCGAGTTATCTGAGCTCGGCAAAAAAAGTCGATAATGGGAGAAAATTTGTGAGAAAATCCGAGACTGCCGGTGGATGGAACCGATCAACGACAGAGAAAAATCACAAAAATATGAGACCTGGCAAAAAAGATGACAATAATTCGAGAACAAGCCGTAATTTGCCGACACCTACTTTTTTTAAGTTCCAGTGCGAAGCGTACTGTGTTTGTTTTTTTCTGCTTCAGCAAAAGATTGTGCATACATTTCAGAATATGATGCTATGCACACTCTTATATTCTTGTTCAGTATTTTAAATACAACGTTTACGAAGATGTCACTAATGAATATCTTTTTATCTTTTTCCTAATGTTTTTTTTTCTAAAAATACCAACGTTTATTTAATGATTGACCACTTCGTGCATTATTGTATGTCTCTAACACGCCATTGATTGTCATGTTCTACAATTAATTTCTATTGGTGTTAATGATGTTTCTTTCGCGAGATTAAAAGTATACTTGTTACCTTTGATTGTCCAACGGTGCAATTGTGCGTCCGCCGTTGATGCAACAATGCGAAAAGCGTTTAATGATTGAAAGCTCGTTCTCTTAATGAATTTCATGGAAGTGCTAGTGAACGTATGTTTTTTTCGCCGTGTTTCAACTGTTGACGCAAATGAATGTACATTTTGCGCAAATAAACAAAAAAAGGTGTAATTAACAACTATTCCAAGAGGGTGCGTTAAATATGAGATAGTAAATAGCCAGGGAGGTGCGAGTTGGCCATAAATAATTTCATACCCAACAAGTGCAAATGGAACAAGTATTTTATTGAACTTCTTTAATAAGTTTTCAAAACCTATCGATAATTTTAAAATGACAGCTAATCTGATTTATACGGAACCATATTTCTGCTTTGCAACACTACACAGTCAGTTTTCATATTTGGTCAATTCGGTATATTTAGTAAATATAAACCCTTTCCGTTGCTTTGAGGGCAAATGAGAAATTTTGTGGACTATCTATCAGCCAAGGACATTATATCCTCCGATATAACGGTGAGCATAAAAGAGGTTTATCTATTTTATAACCCTCCTAATAATTTTAACTTATAAAAAACTTTGTATAAATGCAGCGGCGAAAATTTTTCTCTTCTCCACGCTAAAAGTTGGATGGAATGTAAACTCTCCGTATTAAGCTTAAGATATTTTAAAGAACTTTAAAGACTTGATAGGTTTACTCTGGCTTGTTAGCTGAAACTGTTGTTTAGCGAAAGCGGACTCATAGCTTTTTTCAACCCTTACGTAGAAAATACGACCTTTTTGCGCTGTCTTGCACTGCCTTTGAAACCAGGTACTTTTAAACTTCTTCGTTGTTAGACGGCGAAACAACTAGTTTTCTTGTCTACCAATTTAAACTTATTCAAACTTTGAAAAATGACATTTTTTGTTTTAAATAAAAATGGCCGACAAAAATCGGAGGCCTGTTACCAAATTGAAAGGGGTATTATGGTTGATAAACTACTTCCGATTTAGGTACATGTGATGCGTTTTATCCAATGAGATTGCAAGAAAATTATTGAGTGGGTTATAAGAGCCGATAACCGAGATGAACCAATCAGAGCGCTAGAAACGCAATATTAAAATTTAGTAATAAACGTTACCTTAAGCGGCCTTAGGACGATGGAGTATGGGCGTGATTCTAGGGCGGTGTTTCCATCAGTCAAAACAACAAGAACCTTGTGAGCCTTCGGTCTCATTCCTCCAGCGGTGGTAAACAAACTCCTGTTTGCAAGTTCCAGTCCTTTATCGGTTCGCGTTCCGCCTGAGGTGTATTTCATCTTGTTGATGATTCTCTTCAACTCAACTACAAGAAATTCCAAGTTAATGTAATTTTAGTTGCCTCGTTACATCAGCGGGTTTGGCAGCAGATTTAAAAACATTGAAAATTTGCCTAGCCGACAACTAACGTCATCAGTTGAAATTAATAATGTTAAAATCTCGAGAATCACAACAAATTTTGAATAATTTTTCACTGCTGTTCCTCGATTAGAAAGGTCTACCCACTGATGTGACAAAATATTTCATATCTTATGCACTTAAAGATAAAAGGAGGTGTAAAAACACAAGTTATAATATCAAAAAACGTTTTCCTGGGTCTCAAGAGCTGAAAAAGCTCAAGTACAGCCGAAAGGTTTTTTTGAAATATTACCTTTGCTTTATACGCCTCGCTTTAACGTTTCGGCATTGTGACGAAGAATTCCGATTCAAAATTCTTGTTTTGTAGCTCTAATTGTTTTTGGGTAGAAGCTAAGGTAACTTGACGAAACCCTCAATCACGAGTAGAAAGACATTAGAAGTCTTCATTTGGTGTATAGACTGTTATGGAAGTAAGAAAAAAAAGTTTGGGACTTTTCTTCTTTGAATTTAATGAAAAAACATATGATAGAGGAAACATTACCTTTTGTTTGAAACTTCCTGAAATTTGCAACGAGACTTGCAGTTGAACTGTATTGGACAATTCCAATATGGTGAGGTCCGGAGGGAGACACTGGTGTGTCGTCAATAAAAGTTCTTAAGTGCTCCTTTAACATTTCCAAACGTTTATCACCGATACTACTCGAGGTGTCAATTAAAATTCCAATGTCAACTGGTATTGCTGAGGAACAGTCTGGCTCTAAAAGGAATCAAATAAAAACAAGAACAAAAATTTTAAGGCCTCAATGTATGGAAAAGCACAGTGCGAGCTTTGGCTGGGTTGTTCGAAGACTAGTTAACCTTGGGTTAAGCCAAAAGCCCAAGCAAAGATTTCTTCTCTCTAAGAAAAGATTTACGGTTCTTATAATATTCTTTTTAAATTTTACTAGAAAAAAAATTGCCAATTCCATACTTTTACCTCAAGTTTGTCTCTAAATGGTTGAATAAAGAATGTAGATTAAAATTTAAATAATCCAGGGCTAGTGCTAGTTCACTTTTGAACAACTGGGCCCTGGGTCTCGCTTGTTTGCCTGTTTATTGGTTAGAAACACACAAACCAGTGGTTGCTCAGGGAGGAGGAAAAGGGGGGTTGGTGGGTGGGATGGGGTGGGGTGTTCCATGTCTCTGTTGAGGCTGAACCAGAATTTTATGTAATTTAAGGTTCTATAAAAAAAGACAATTTACTAACAAGAGTTTTACCAGAGATCTGTCTAGGTATCTCTATGGTAACCTGTGGATGTAATCTGGGACTATTGATTGATATGGAACGCCCTCTTCTTTATATTTATATGAAGGACATCGACCAGAGGAACAGTCACTAATTAAACAATTTTTTTTTGGAATATTTTTTTATCACCACAATAACATTGTCTTTTTCACAGGACAAACCAATACAAGACACTACTGTGAGATTAAAAAAGACGTATAGTGAAAACCATGTATAAAAAATAAACTGATTTGATAAAATAAACAGATTTGACGAAACAAAATAATAACTGAAGATTGATAAACAAAACTAGTGCATACACGGGGTAGCCGAGTACAGCGATAAATAGTAATGCCAATCGATGCATATGACATCCCCCTCTCTTTCTTTTAGAAAAGTAGATTGGCCACTTCAATTAAAAGATAAGAATCGATTAAGGGATTTCGAGACGGTAACGCAGATGGTAAATATTGAGACCGCGATAAAGAGATTTTCGATTGTAAAACTTGAGGTGTGCGTAAGCAGTCCACTTACTGGGTTTACAATTTTCATTTTCTACAACTTTGATAAACTTCTTAGTTGTGCAGGCAACAACTATCAGCTCGCACACATCCGAATACATTTCTCCATCAGAGCCACAGACTTTTCCTTTCTTCATGCCATTGCACTTCAAGGGACAACGACATCGCGGTACACCAGCGACTATCTGGCATGTAGCATAAGGTGCAGTACAAGTAGGGCATCTGGCCGTTATTTTAGGTATTACTTTAGGGTTTGGCTGCCCTACAAGAGGTATTTTAACCCCTTTGGGGTAAACTGGTGCTGTCGGTTTTGGTACTGTTGAAGTAAGAAAATAGCTTGAATAGTTTTCAGGTAATAGTGTTATTTCAATTCAGAAATTATACAAGAAATAAGTTTACAAATTAGTAATGTAGGTCACGTGTAATTAACATTGAGGCGTATTATAGACAGTTAGCCTTAGATAACGATGAATGAATTTTTAAATAAGAGAATATTTTAAAAAATACATGGAATAGCTAAGGCAAGGAGTACAAAAAAATATATGTTCTTCTTGTTAATGTTATTAAACAATAATGCAAAGCAACAACAATAGAACAAATATCCAAAATAAAAAAGATATCAGCAATACAAAACAGGAATTAAATTACTCTGTATACATGAGGCGAGAATAAATTTAATGTATTATAATTTAGTTGCATGAGTAAATAATAGTAGTAGGAAGCAACAACTAGAACTGTGTCCACACTAAAGCAAGTCTTTTTTGCCTGAACCGGCACGAATTTAAATGCACCTCGTTAAGTAATGATCCGAATAAGAACTAGGCAGGTCAACGGCCGTGGAATACAGAAAGGTGCTAATTGGTTTACTGTTAAACCATTAATATGTTTGGGTAGCTCTTGAAAATCGATCATAATTTCCAACCTCGTTCCCAGGGCCCTTGTGGGTGGGATTGGCAAATTTCTTTCTTCCCAGTTCATTCGTTCATTCCTTTCTCGTTGCAACATTTCTTTTTTCAATTTTAAGAAAAATTCTACGTGGGAAGCTATTTTAACCAAAACTAAACCACCCCCAAACAAAACCGTCCAAAAATCAATCCGTCCCCAAACCAAACCGTCCCCAAACCAAACCGCCCTTAAGCCAAACCGCCCTTAAACCAAACCGCCCTTAAACCAAACCGCCCTTAAACCAAACCGCCCTTAAACCAAATCGCCCCTAAACCAAACCGCCCTTAAACCAAACCGCCCTTAAACCAAACCGTCCCCAAACCAAACCGCCCCTAAACCAAACCGCCCTTAAACCAAACCGCCCTTAAACCAAACCGCCCTTAAACCAAACCGCCCCTCAACCAAACCGCCCTTAAACCAAACCGCCCTTAAACCAAACCGCCCCTAAGCCAAACCGCCCTTAAACCAAACCGCCCCTAAACCAAACCGCCCTTAAACCAAACCGCCCTTAAACCAAACCGCCCTTAAACCAAACCACCCCCAAACCAAACCGCCCTTAAGCCAAACCGCCCTTAAACCAAACCGCCCTTAAACCAAACCGCCCCCAAACCAAACCGTCCCCAAACCAAACCGCCCTTAAACCAAACCGCCCTTAAACCAAACCGCCCTTAAACCAAACCGCCCTTAAACCAAATCGTCCCCAAACCAAACCGCCCCTAAACCAAACCGCCTTTAAACCAAACCACCCTTAAACCATATCGCCCCCAAACCAAACCGTCCCCAAACCAAACCGCCCCTAAACCAAACCGCCCTTAAACCAAACCGCCATTAAACCAAACCGCCCTTAAACCAAACCTCCCCCAAACCAAACCGTCCCCAAACCAAACCGCCCTTAAGCCAAACCGCCCTTAAACCAAACCGCCCTTAAACCAAACCGCCCTTAAACCAAACCGCCCTTAAACCAAATCGCCCCTAAACCAAACCGCCCTTAAACCAAACCGCCCTTAAACCAAACCGTCCCCAAACCAAACCGCCCCTAAACCAAACCGCCCTTAAACCAAACCGCCCTTAAACCAAACCGCCCTTAAACCAAACCGCCCTTAAACCAAACCTCCCCCAAACCAAACCGTCCCCAAACCAAACCGCCCCTAAACCAAACCGCCCTTAAACCAAACCGCCCTTAAACCAAACCGTCCTTAAACCAAACCGCCCTTAAACCAAACCGCCCTTAAACCAAACCGCCCCCGAACCAAACCGCCCCTAAACCAAACCGCCCCCAAACCAAACCGTCCCCAAACCAAACCGCCCCCAAACCAAACCGTCCCCAAACCAAACCGCCCCCGAACCAAACCGCCTCTAAACCAAACCGCCCCTAAACCAAACCGCTCCTAAACCAAACCGCCCCCAAACCAAACCGTCCCCAAACCAAACCGCCCTTAAACCAAACCGTCCTTAAACCAAACCGTCCCTAAACCAAACCGCCCTTAAACCAAACCGTCCCCAAACCAAACCGTCCCCAAAGCAAACCGCCCCCAAACCAAACCGTCCCCAAACCAAACCGTCCCCAAACCAAACTATCCCCGAACCAAAACGTCCCCGAACCAGACCGCCCCCAAACCAAAACTGGCCTTGTGCATGGCCATGAGGGACGGTTTGTCGGTTTTCTTCTTCAATTCTCCTTTCCATGTCTTTTATACAATCCCCAAAAAATCATAACTTTAATTCCCCCCCGGGACTACGAAGTCCGAATGTGTAACAACTTCACGTCCGTAATAAAACGCTGTGCTCACCTTCAAACAGTAGAGATCCTGGGGTGGTGGACATGCCTGAAAAACCAATTTCAATTTCTAATACTTCATTAATTTGATATTTGTATTGTTGATATAATGATATCAATAATAGTAATTATTCAGGAAAGTTTTGTATGTATGTGATTTTCACAAAGGTCCTGCACAATAAGACATTCCTACATACATGAATACAAAATATAGCTACAACCCTACTTTACAAAAACTTTTAAATACATTATCTGCACTACTAGATGAAATGGAAAATGAAAAAAAATCTTTTAAAAATAAGAGCATTCCTTATTTCGCTGTTTAGGGATTGCTAATTTAGGTTTTAAAGATAAATTATTTTTTAAAAAAATGCTAATATGGGGATATTTCTTATCATCGCATCGTTATCTTTGTTGGATGTTTTTACATATGAGAAAGACAGGATTTGGTCTATTTCAATATTAAAAGGAAAAAAAAGCTTGTTAGAGATAATGGAAAAAGAGTGCTTATCATTCATTTACTCGCCTAATTATTTATCAAAACTCAAACAGGTCGCAAGGGAATTGTAACTTTTCACTAGGTTCATTAAAAACTGATCCGATTTTTTTTCCAGAATTGAACAGGGTTGGTCAAAATCGCGCCAGGTTGGGAGAAAAAAGTCCATCAGGTTGGGTTTCACCAGATCTGTTACATAGGGGTGTCAACTATCTTGAGGCTGATGAAAGGAAAGCTGTATAAACAGTACCTACCAGCATTTTTATCTGGTTTGAGACAGTTTGTCTCACTATACGTCTGGATGGCAGAAGCAAGAAAGCTAAAGTCCTCAATACTGATCACGTTTTCTTCCACTCCATGTGCAACTGTAAGAAGTTCTTTGTAGCTAACATCTCTACCAATACCAACTGCAATTATTTCCACATCTTTTGCCTATTGGTCAGAAACACATAGGGATATATATACATATCTTATTAACCGAGTACGAGGTGTGCCTTTGAAATATTAGCTCTATCACACAATACAGACGCGTAACAAGGTCTGTGCGAAAGACCGAGGGCAAATATTCTTCCGGTCAGAACGAGCTAACAAGGTTATTAAGATATTTATTACATGGTATCAGTTTATAGATTAGTAAAATATAACAAACATTTACCTACAGCTGCGCGCTCTCGTCAGCGAGAAATCAATGCAATAACTCCCCGGTCCTCTAAGGGAAATTATCTGACCGATTTTTGGCCAATCAGCGCGCGGGGTTTTTGTTTTTTGCAACATCAACAACAACAATAATTTATTTAGTCCTCGCTTAAAATAAGAGGTTTTTTTTGTCTAACTTACGGAATAATTATTTAGTAATTGAGTACACAGTTACTTGAAACAGCAAAAGCTAGTCGAGAACGACGTGTATTAATGAGTGGACAGTTATCGCTGATCATGATGACAAAAGTAGAAACAACTTGACGTTGACTGACGAGAAAAGAAAAAAAGGAAAATAAAAAAAGAATGAGAAAAAGAACGTAACAACTGTAACATTAAACTAACAGGTATAGGGCATATATATGAATATGTATCAAAGATAGATTTTTAAAATAGTTTCTAAAATTTTCTTTTTTCTATCTTGAAGATTTCTTGGATCGAATTCCAAACTTTAACGCTTGTGAAACGGATGCTTATTTTGCCGTAGTTTGTTCTTATTTTCGGGATGAAAAATGCGTTTTTTAGAAGCCTACCTGGTACTGTATCGGTGAACATTGCTAACTGGGTTGAAAAAGTCAATAAAAACAGGGGGTAAGATATCTGCATGAAAATCATACATGCATGAACATAGCAATTTCGAGGAATATTACATCAGTAATGTTTTAGTGTTTCTAGTTTAAAAAAGGGAGGAATAGAATGTGCATTGAATTCAGTGAAAGTGATTAGTCTAACAGCTTTCTTTTGAAGAACTGTATGGGGGTTTGAAGGTAGACACATATATGTATTCCCCCATGTTCTCACTGCATAAGATAAGTAAGGAAAGATAAGCGTGTAGTACAATTGTATAAGTATGATCATAGGTACAAAATGTCGAATCTTACTTAATATACCGACACTACGTTTTATTTTCTTGCATATATGCTGCACATGGCTTTTCCAAGTAAGATGACACTCAATGTAGACCCCAAGATATCTGATGCACTTTACTTGCTGCAATTCGTGACCATTAATGAGTAGTCTGATTGTGTGGCTGATCGCTTTTTGACGAGTATGAAAAATGATAAAGTTTTTCTTGTCAATGTTCAAAGAAAGTTTGTTAGCAATGAGCCATGACGTAACACAACCTAGCTTATCATTACCAGATGTTTCTAATGCAGACAGACTTCAGTTAGTACAAAATAGATTTGTGTCATCTGCAAAAATGTGAAAATCGAAAATTTAATGCAATTACTGAAATCATTGATGTATAAGAGAAATAGAAGAGGACCTATAGTACTGATTCCTATGGGACAACATAAGTCATGTATAGGTCATCAGACTTGCTGGTGTCTACTGAAACGTGTTCTTTTCTCAGTGTTGGACAGATAAGAAATGAACCAACCTAATTCCATAGTGGTCCAGTTTTTTCAAATCTAGAAAAATCCCACAGGAATACTTTCCATCTTCTATAGCCTGTTGAATTCTGTCGGCGATTAGTAAAATTTCATGTGAAGTAGACTGTCTTTCACGAAAAGCAAATTGGTTGTTTAACATAAGCTTTTCTAGTATTTTGTTGAACATAGAGAGCAGCGATATCGGACGATAATCATTTACACAAGTTACAGAATCCTTTTAATGAACTGGGATAACATTGGCTATTTCAAAATGATCCGGTACACACCCACCATTAAATATCGTTTCTAGGGGAGTAGCCAGATACGTTTTTAGTAGTTTAAGTAAACACATAGGGACCTACTGCCTTCGAAGAATAAAGGCAAATAATTAATGTTTGGCCCTAGAAATATGACTTGCAATGTAATACAATTATTCCATTAACATTTTGATCTGTATGAAATGCGTATTTTCTTGCCTGATGTTTTTAACCGTATAGAAATAAAGATGATAATGATGAACAGATAATCAGATTTAGTATTAAAGCGCCCACGTCCAGTTTAATTTCGTACAACAAATTACCGAAGGTAAAATTACTGTAAATGTTTTACAATTTAAAATAGTTTTGGTTCGAGCCCGCGGATGGTTAAAAATAGCGAGGATTATCTGCATGTGCCGTTTGGGAAAGGATGTCGTAATGAGATAAAATGGATGTTTAAGTATATGATCTGTTATTAATAACAAGATTGTAGTCAAAGTCACAGCCACCGAGTTTCGTTTCAAGCCCCAATCATTTCGGTTTTATTGGCTACGTTCAAAAAATATGTATTTTTGTCGTAATACCAACCTCAATATAGTTCGCTTCTGTATTATTGTGTTCTCCTGATAATGTTTTATTTTGTTTTCATGTACGTTTCAAGTAACTAAACATACCATCTGCCCAGTATTTAGTTTTAGCTACAACTATGCTGTTCTCCTGCCTATGAGGAAATTACTGATAAACCCACACAAAGGAAAGAGAAAAGTGTCTGACCTTGGTGGGATTCGAGCTAAAAGAAATGTTGTTTTTGTTATCACACAGCAACGTGAACTGTTAGGATTACCATAGCAACAGGCTTATCCAACAAAACAAGATACCTTAAGTGGTGCTAGTACTTTCGCATAAGGAACGGAATGAACTGGGTTGGTTTTGCCATCTGTGATAACTATGAGCATATTTGTAGCGTCCGGTCTATCTCCTCCTTTCTTTGTGAACAACTTTTCGTTTGCTAAGCTCAGCGCTTTGTCTGTGCGAGTTCCCTCTGCCAAGTACTCCATTTTGTTGAGCAAACTTTTAATCTTGTCTGAAATTGGTTAGCAGTAATAACAGTGATAAGAATAGTAACAACAATAATCACCATGCTATTAGCGATGGTAACGATGATCGTACATAACACTTTTAATTAACAACTGTGAATTGACTTACTTAAGTGGAAAGGTGTTATCGAACAAGGAGACGGACGCCGAAGGTGCTGGACTCAAGGGTGTCCCGGGACATGCTCACCCGGAAAATTTTGAAAAATAGAATGTCTCAGACTTAAAATGTAGACAGCCAAACTCAACTTAAAAACGTTAATGCAGTATTCGTTTTTTTTAAACTTCAAATTCGACTATTTTTCTCTTTGGGCGAGTAACTTCTTTTGACGTTTTAGATGTTACTTTTAAATCATGATCAAAAAGGAACATATTTTTTGCTTAATTTAAACTGTAATACAGAAACAGTGAATCAGTTAGTAATCCGGTCCTTGATATCTGACATGGTAACGAGGCTCGGTAACTTTCTTTTAGCATGCCCGGCATACTGACAAGCCCCGTTAATTCGAACGGTTGGTAACTCGAATCTCCCGCTAGCTCGATTTAAAATGCGTTTCCCTTGGAATTGCCTCATATATTTTACGGTAGTATGAAACCCCATAATTTCTTATAATTGAAACCTCATTTATTCGTAGTAGTTTCGATTTCCCTTGACAACGTTAATTCGTCTTAAGTCAAGGTCCGTGTAAGAAATTTAAGTAATATCCCATTTTTCGGCGACTTTTCACTTTTCCCACAACAGAATTTTTAGTTTTTCATACTGAGAATACTTCAAACTGTTTACAACAGTAAGTTTTAAAAGACAAAGCAGCGAAACTCTAGAACCTTTCTTCATTTTACTGTCGTTAACCTGCCAAGTTCTTCCTCGGATCAATACTTTTAAAATGTCAAGTGAACACATAAAAAGTGTGTTTTTCATACTAAGAAAATACATATCGTACCTGAAGACTGTGAATGTGCGAAGGTCGTCACAACCATCGCTTGGCTGCTGTATTCTATGATTCCCAGCCTCATACCCTGGGGGCTTATGTTCAACATATCGACGATTACCTTAAGGTTGTTTACCATAGTCATAAAGTTTTTAACCCCAATGCTGTCAGAGCTGTCCACTATTACACCCAAGTCAAAACTCTCATGACATAGTGATCCTAAAATGAAAAATATTTTTTAAACTTATATAAATTATATTCCGATTGAGCATAACTCAGCAAGTTGAGATGCTGCGCCTGCGTGCCCTTGTTGGTGTTTTTATGAATTTTTTTTAGTGACATTAAAACTGAAGTATTTTGAAAATAACCGCAAACCGCAGGCCGCGCGCAGGTCGAAGTTTGCGGCTTGTCGTTTACCGTATGAAATATTTGGCATTTAAGATTCGAGATTAATATACAATGTACTGGATTTTAGAGAAATGATAATTACAGAGCACACAAAGTGCAGAGATAAACTATTAAAATGTCCAGGCCTTGTAAATAATCGAATATTTAGTGCCAAAACACAAGTAAACCGCTGAAATTGCAATTTGTACTGTGCAAATAATTATAGTTGCCACGACTCCGTATTTGTTTTTGATCATTCCACGTGCAGCTTTTTGGATCGTAAAAATTATTCTCCCAACTCCTTTCTGAAAGTTAACAAACTACTTTTTCAGGAGTTAATACCTGAATAAAGTTAAGTACAAACTTTATACGTGGCATTGCAAAGTTAAAAGGTCGAAAAACCTTGCCGTATTTCACTTACGGCAAAATAGCCTTTCTGAGGTTGAAACCTGAACCGCGAACGTCAAACCGCGCGGCAAGAGTGAGGTCACGTGACATCTTGACGTTTGCCGTTTGCCGTTTGCGGGAATCCCGAAAGTACTTCAATCTTAAAGGGGATGTTCCACGCTTCGGAGTACTGGGTTCTAATTTGTTGACGGTTTGTTGACACTTGATTTCGTGTTTGGTGAACAACTTTTCAAATTTAAGCGGAGGAACAACAAGCAGTCGCCGAGCAAGTGTATTCGTCTTCTTTGGCATCGAAATCGTCGTTTTGGCTTCCGTTTTGTAAAAATGGACAAGCTACTGACTATCAGTTGTCATTTTTTACCTTTTTCAGTGTTCTGGCTGTTGGTGAATTGTGCTGGTAGTCATGAGTTGCCGCTACACATTCGCCACTTACAGGTCACGACCTTGCAAGCTGTTGACTGATAAACGGTTTATATCAATAATTTCTAAACGGTTTTCGCTTATAGACTTCGCTACTTGAACTTCTAAATTCGACTGATTCCGAGGAAAAGAAAGAGACTGCTTGCAGCCTTGCAGCCTAAACAAACACATGGAACATCGACAAAGATGACGAATAATACAGAAATCCAGACTTGCTCGCAATTGACAATTTTATTAGTTACCTTGTTGTTTTACAACTGTACTGATACTGTTACATTAGCTGCTCAAATACTATGTAAAGTAATCAACTGACACGTCGAAACCATTAATATTATTGCAATAGGTTTTGTTATTTTGCGAGTAGCTGAATATCCGAATGTGCAGACCAACGTCAAACCCGGACCAGTTCAGTTTTGTTTGGATGAGATACTAAAATTAAAAGCGATTGCTTTCGTTCGTAAAACGCGAGACTGACAATTCATTTCAACTTTACCGTTTCGCCATTCCGTAAAAACAGTCTAGGCTGCAGCAAGTGACCACTGAAAGTACAAATACGAAGCAAAATTCATGGCAAAACTCTTCTCACCTTTGACTCTTGATCTTTATCTTGAGACAGAAAGTACGCAACAAATGTAGAATCGGAGGCAAACCGCCCGGATATCTTCCACTTCTTCCATAAACTCTAGGCATGTTACTCGATCTTCAGGTAAACACGTTCTCGGTCTTGAATCTAAAAGATTAGTTTATAAGCTTAGTTTTACTCGACATGTTGTAGACTGTTTGAGGCGCTCATTGCCGCTTCGAAATCTGCCATGGTCGTTAGCCGGCAATTCATGACCGCCACGAATGAATTCACCAACAGCCAGAACAAAAAGGTTTAAAAAAAATGACAGCTGATAGTCTGTAGCTTTCCATTTTTATAAAACGGAAGCCAAAACGACGATTTCGATGCCAAAGAAGACGAACACACTTGCTCGGCGACCGCTTGTTATTCCTCCGCTTAAACTTGAAAACTTGTTCACCCAGCACGAAATCAAGCGTCAACAAACCGTCAACAAATTAGAACCCAGTACTCCGAAGTGTGGAACAGCCCCTTTAATGTCACTATTAGTTTGATAAATACTTCGATATTTATACCGTGAAAGAATAGAATATATTGATGAAAATTCACACTCAGTTGTCCTTCGTCTGAGTAAAATATGATACAATTTATTACAAATACGTCGTATTGCCTCGTAATTATGTTATTTAGATTTATCTGTATTCTGATCTAAATAAAAATGATTAACTCGCTCTTCAGGGGGTTTTAGCCATGTTTAAACTTTAATAATGATAATAATAATGATAATAATAATAATAATAATAATAACAAAAATAATAATAATTGAAATAATAATAGCTTACTACACTTCTTTTGCACAGTCATCAATACAATTTTCAGCTGCACATTAACTACAAGAAAAATCTAAAATGACATACTAATTTACTAAAAATTTCATAATACAATAATTAACTAAGAATACAATTAAACTTCATTGAAATAGGCCAAAGTGCTTTAAAAATCGAGCTATTTAGCTTGTGTTGCGTTTACGATTCAAAAGATTTCTTGAATAAATATGTTTTGAAGTCGTTTTAAAACTGCATAAAGTTGGACAGTTCCTAATTTCACTAGGTAAGCAATTCCATAATTTTGGTGCTGCACACTGGAAGATTGATCACCGAGTGTGACGAGAGACTTAACGTTACAATCAGTTTTAAAAGTAAACCGCTACTGAATCTTAAATTACACTTGTCTTTTTTCTTAACTGAAAAAGAGTTACATAAATAAGTTTCGCTCAGCCATGAATTACTTTATTGCTTTAAAAATAATAAACTACCTAAAGTAAACCACTTCGGAGGTTAGCAGAACGCTCGATAAGATGGAAACAATCCCGTTTTGTGTGCGTGGTCGTTTCCTTTACAATCCTCTCTAGCTCGTTTTTAATGCAGTTGGTGTAAGTTTGGATATCATTTATTGTTATCTTCCCTGAGCTTCTTTTAGCGGTGTAAATTCGCAATGCATTTTTTTGAAAGGTCAGTTGAGAACGTAAGATTTTAACCTCACCAATTCACCCCCGTGAAAGTGTTAAAATTGTTCAACAAATCTACTCTATAAGAATGATAGTTAACATCTTCTTTGTGTTATCCATACCTTTTTTGTTTGGGTTAGGGTTCTTCTTAGTACAGGATGTGTCTTTGAGTTTAGACATTGCATCTGCCAAAAGTCGAAAGTTGGCCACACTTATCACGTGCTGAAATTGCCCCATTGCGAGTACCAGGAGCTCCTCCTTGTCGATTGCGCTACCGATCCCTACTGCAACTGTGTGTACCTTCTTAGCCTGAATTAACAGAAGCAGGAATTATGTTATACAATTGATAATTTTAGAAAGAAAGTACTCCTCAAATAAGATGCTTAGAAAAATGAGTCACTAACAAAAGTCGAACCCATGACCCCCTAGTTGCCCGGTCATACACTCAACCCTCTATCCATTGAGCTGGGAGCCGACTAACTCTCAAACTAAGTGCTTGTCTATTCCTGCTGGACATAGGCAACACACCTGCTTGCTCGCCATGTCTAAATGTCATAATCTTATATTGCTTTATGATTTTAATTTTTGAATGATGCCATATGCTGCATAGACGTTTTCAACTTTGTAACAATTTTAGAAACAAATCGATTTTTAAATTAAATGCCTAGAAAATTCTTAGTCAGTGGCTAGAATCGAACCCATGACCACTCAAATGCTCTACCCACTGAGCTTCAGAGGCACGCATGGGGAGCCGATTAACTAACAATTTTTTACTGCAAAAGTTTTACTCTTAAGATTAATAGCTGAAAACGAGTCACATATTAAGAGACTATGTTGCTGAATGTAGGACCACAGCTTTACAGAGGATATTAAATTAGCCGAGAGCTGAACATTCGGTTAGCCGTGAGGGTTGAATTGGGAAAGTCACTCATGATTAATCTTCCAAGGTCTGAAACCACTTTTTATCGCATGTGCATGCACTCAATTTGACCAGCTACTGGACAAATAAAGAGACGCAGTTTTACTCAAACCTCGGGAGTTTTTAAGAGGGAATTTGAAATAAAGTTTTGGATAGCTTTAGTCTTTTAAAATTTAAAGAAAACAACTTACTAATTTCTTTTTGTGATAGCTTTTTGTAGCAAGTTACTTGAAAACTCTCTATTTTAGGGTGGTCGAAGTCCCAATTCTTGTTAGCGTCTTATTGTTTGTTTTGTTGTTCTATTATTTTAAACAGAATAAGTTGTATAACCAAGGTTTAAAGGTTTTGCTAAGACCATGATGGTGTTCAAAACTGATAGTTTTTGGCTCTTCCAAAACATCATAGTTCCTTGTATTTAAGTTTACAACTAAAGGAACTTTTTGATGTAAATTTTGACCCGCTGAATATAAGAAAACCAAAAACGCCACAAAGTAAATGAACTTTAACCCAACCAAGTGAGTGATACGAGGGACAACGAGGGATTAAAAAAGTAACTGGTTTCATATCTAGCATTCACAGAAAAACTGAAGTTAAAAAAATAAAAGAATGTTTCTTCTCACAATTATCAAATTGTTTAACAATTTAGAATGGGAGATTTTGAGATTTTTTGTTTTAAGAAACCATGTTCACAGCAAAAATGACCAGCTTAAGTCGACATATTGTTTCTTGTGCGACGGCTCATCAAAGCCTGTCAGTAGTTGTCTATGACGTCAGTTCCAGTGATCGTTAGGCTAGGGACACTGCCATTGGGTCAGGCACAATTGGCTGGCTAAAATGAAATATATACATTTTTTTTAATTGAAAGGGTTGAATTTAATCCATTGTTTTGACTAACAGACACAAACTTTGTTCAACTTCACATTCTCCTTTCGCGCTATTAACCGCTGATACGGTTTTTGCGCCTGCGGTGTCTTATAAGAAAATTCGTTGAAAACCCAACTGTTCCCCGGCGTTTTTTGCCAACCATCAAAAAGGAAAAAGGATCTCAGTAAACACACTGAACACAATTTCTGTTTTCAAGTTAGCCATAAATGTTTCTGGACTTCATTTATTCTTTAACGAAGAAAAGAAACGTTCACTTAGCTGTTTGGCCAATTACCCCTAAGGAGAAGAATTAACTCCCAAAGTCTCGGACTTCCAAGGTTTAGTAATAACCCAAAAGAAGAAATGAGGCATAAAAGTTATATTTGCGTGTGAACATTTCTTTTTTTGTTAGTTGTAATGAAATGTACCACACCTTCAGCCTCTTGAGAATTGGACCAAATGGTTTTGAAGTTACTTGGCTGTTTCCATCAGTAATGATTATGAGCAGATTAAGGGTGTCGGGCCTATCACCTCCTTCAGCTGTATACATTTTGTCTGCTACCAACTCCAGTCCCCTGTCCGCCCGGGTTCCCGTGCTATAATAACTCATGTTGTCTATCAACTTCTTTAATTCAGCTACATAAAACAAGAAGTGAAAAAGTTTTATAATAGAAGCTACAGGAATAGGGCAGCAATAAAATTTGAAAAGAAAAAGAAGAAGAAAAACAAAAAAGAAACAAAAAAAAGAAATAATGAAGAAGAAGAAACGGAGAAAAATATCACTAACATAAAAAAAAATAAACTAAGAAAGAAAACGAAGAAGAAGAAAAGTTTGATATGGAAGGTGGCTTAAGAAAGAAGGAGTTAAAGAAGAGGAGAGAAAGAAGATAAAAAACAAGGCAAGTCTAAAAGAGCCCAATGTGCTTTATCTTCCTTTTTATATGCAAAGGGCATTTTAATATAATATTTTCTGTATTAATGTTTCTGCTGACAACTCAAGCTAGCGCATTTACATTACAAACTTATAACAAAACTTTTGCATAAAGGTGTATATAACAAAATTATCGATTATGATTTCTCGTGACCAATCATAAGTAAAGTAGGATATTTTGTTGAAAATGTTTAGTACTAGTGTCAAAAGTGACTATAGATTTTCTTATTAGACACACTAGTCATGTTTTAAGTTTCTGTATAGACATTAAATTAAGATAGACATCTGAAAAATGTTTGCGGAAGGTATAGTAAAGTTGGTGAAACTGTTTTATATTAATAAGTGTCTTTTGTTTGTTTGTTTTTACAGAAGTTATAATCGATGCTACACTTCAGCTCATGAGGTATTTGTTACTTTGGTTGTCTGTTTGCCAGTGTTAGTCAAAATGAATCTCACCTTTAGTCTGGGAATGAGTAAACGTCGTTACGACCCCGGCATGAGTGGAAAACTCGGCAATCCCTATACGATAAGGGCCAGTAGGGGATACAGGCGATTCGTCGATGAACAGCTTCAAACTGTTTTTCAATAACTGGAAGTTTGCTACTCCGATACTTTGGGAACTGTCCACCAGTATAGCAATATCCATTGGCAAAGCCGAAAAACATTGTGGCTCTAAGATTCCAACAAAACTAAATATCAGTTTTCTCGTGAAATGGCGTGAATGCTGGCGTCACTAACGGTCAGAGTAGTTAGGAAACCGTTAGTGCATTTGTGAGGAAGAATCGTCCGTTCAGTGTAAAAGACACACTAAGATTCGCCCCAAGGACCCAGTCCCCCAAAGAAGAATAGCAGGCCCGGTCTGCAAAATCACTTTTAATTCATGCTAAGCCACAAACACCATGGAGACAGACTTTTTACTAAAAGCCAGCTGCAACTAACACAGGAGTCCCAGCACAAACACGTCAGAAGTTTCCAAACACATATACACGCATACAGAATACAAAGGACACACAGCTACAAAGTCTAACACCAAGATATTGACAGTAGTCAGAGCAAAAATGGTTTGAAAGGGGCGTAAAGGGGGCTATCTTTTTATGGGCCTATTTTTATACATATATTTTTTTATGATATTCATTAAACCACTATCCATCGAAATTGAAATAAGATAAGTGTTTTAGTATATACCAGCAAGACAACCGATCTACAAAAATCAAGACCAAAAAAAATTTATAAGAAAGAATACTTTTATCAACTGAATAACAGAGTGTGACGAAACTCACCCATGAGCAGTTTAATTTACAACAATTGTAAAATATAGCTTACTGTCCTTGAAATACTTTTAAACCAAATCGGTTTTGTTGCCTTCTTGGTGTTTTGGAGTAAGGGCATTTTCTGTTGTTTTTTTTATATCGTTATCCAAAACTCTCAGCGTCATTATCGTCTATTTTAACATTAATTGTTTTTGTTTCACATCTACTATTTCAAAATCAATCAAATTGCGCGTAGCGCAGCTGGTACTTACTAACATGCTTTATACTTTTTGTAGAACCAAAGAAAGAATCACTACAAGAATGATTGAGAAATTATTAGGAATTTTTAGTTGATTTACTTTAAGGGGGTCCACTACCTTGGAGATAAAATTGTTCCAAATCAATTTTTTCAAGAAGTTTTTATCATTTTGCAGCTACCTGCCATGAAATGAGACCAACACAACAGAC
>JAOBRD020500569.1:0-17278 GCA_027575215.2 Hydrozoanthus sils | reverse complement strand
GGTTGGCCCAGATATTTTGTTGTAATTTGCAAAGTAGTATTGTTCTTAGTCATGCAATCTGGTTTGAAGACATGCACGGGAAATCAATAAACGCTCCGTGCTCTCTCACTGGATTGAAGGCGTCCAACTCTCATAAATTGAACCACTCGCATTCTTTCTTTATGCCTTTCTTTTCCATTCGTTATTTTTAGATCTTCTCTACTGTGTACGTTTTGTCAGTATGAGGTTGTTTAAAGAAGTTAAAAAAATATTTACTCTTTAACTACGTCTGTAGGTATGATTTGCTTCGGAGTTAACGATGAAGGAGAGGTATTAGGACTACAACTTAACTCTGAAGGCAAAAAGAAAGTTAAAGAAGCTTTTAGCCTGATCCTCGATGAACACATTTTTGGGGATGACTCGCCGATGGATTTGTCAGGAGACCAAACTGGCATAAATCTAGAATTTGTACCTGTAGAACACGATACTCCAGATTTAGTTGTTGTCCAAATTGCAGTTGAACGTAAATGGGAATTTTGCCAAGACAAAGTATATTATGATGTTGAGTGGAAGGAAAAGAAACATTCGGCTGATACAGATCTTCAGCATTTTCTAGCCTTGGAAGATTTCTACGAGGTTTGTCCATTGAATTGTGAAGACCCTGCCGTTCGAGGAAATCTTGATACAAAACGATGTAAAAAGAATAGACAAAAAACACAGATTCAAGAACCTTTAAAACGCAAGTATCAGGAATGGATAGGTAAGAGTTCCCTGCCTCAAAGTTACAAACAACACAAGTTCCATCTCCGCGTTTTTCAAGAAACAAGCCTGCTGCATATACGGCATATAGCCATGAATTTTAAACTCAATGTCTGTTCAAACAATGATACAATACAACGTTTTTCAAAATTCATCTTTAGAGAGGTCAAACCCTGACATGCTGTGATTAACCAAAGCCGGCAAGCGCGATAGAAATCGAGAAAGAAAAAAATCAAACTGAATCGAGGGGGAATCGACAGCCCGATCACATGGGTTATTCAGAGCATTTCAGACATGCATTTGTTCCATTTACTGCATCTATGGTCGTGTAATATAATTGATGGCCCAAGTGGTGCGACGACACCAAAGAGCAGTCCACGTTTCCGAGAAAGAGTGGGCAAGTGTTGGAGGACTTGGATAGGGTTTGCGTTGCTTGTCTTTGGTTGGTTCTCTTTCGCTTGCTGCTGTAGTAGCCGGTATAGTTGAGTGGTTACAGCACTTGTCATGTGATCTGGGTGTCGTGGGTTTGATTCTTGCACGAGGCAGTTTGGGTTTTTTTCTTTCTCGGTTTCTCTTACGCTGCTTGCCTTGGTAAGTCACAACATATCAGAGTTTGACCTCTCCGAATTGAAAAGTACATTGATCCACGCAACTGTTTTACTTCGGAAAAAAGATTTTAAAACAAGATTAGGCTTAACATTGTATTTTATGCAACGCTGTGTTCATCTTTATCTGGTATTTCCTCTTTTAGATTCAAGTGGTGGTGCCGCCAAGGAGAATACCAGTTTAGTTGGTGTTGACCAGGATGAGCATAAACAACTAGGAGAACACAACCTCAAGGCTTACTTGTCAGGTAAGTACGTGTTAAAACTTGAAACTTGTACAAATTAGCATGTTATTGCGGTGAGAGGTTTTCTTTTGGGTCTCAAACTATTTTACTTATTACGCCTTTTGAATGTTCTTCCACGATCAGAACTTCATAACAGTGATGTAATAGATTTTTAAGTCAACTTCTGTGAGTCAGTCATTTTACCGTTAGAAACCGTTGCTCTACCAAGAAAATTTGGTCAAATTCACGCATCTACTATCATGCGGCGAACACGAAGTTAAAGAATGGGCGAATTAATGTATCTTCAACTACGAGCTCAGGGACTATCTCATTTAGCAAATCATCTGGGCAATATTCTGCTTTTATCTAACGATATCCATTTAAATCCTGGACTTACAAGGTCAAGAAGACCCCAGTGTGAAGCATGCAATTCAATCATCAAGAGGAATCAAAGACATATCTGTTGTTCTGTATGTGTGCATAATTTTCATTTTAATTTTACTTTACTGTCACTTTACTTAATGTCTTCTTCCTTCAGTCAACAACTCTTATTTTGTAGATACTATGTCAGACAATTCTAATAATCAGGATATCTCATACAGTAAATTGGAATTTTCCGCTTCACCTGGCGTAACTCAAATGAAGCGTGTTAAAGGCCTAAAAATGGTTCATTTAAATATCAGAAGTTTGTTAAAGAATATTGAAGAACTCCGTGAGTCATGTTTACGCAAATAAGCTTGACCTTGTACCTGGCTGGACTCATCAATCTCAAACGAAGAAATAACCATTGACAGCTTTCGTTTAGAAAGCCGTGATCGCTGTCGAACTTGAAGTGGAACTGCAATTCATCTGCACCAGCGCTTGCCCTACGAACGCCTACTGCTAGGATCTGATTTTAACAACCTCGAAATGGTCTTGTGTAGTATTAATTTCCCTTGATCTCGACCACTTCTTAATGGCAGTGTTTACCGTCCACGTAATGACAATAACTTTGAGTCGCATTTTGTGAAATGCCTTGACTATTCTCAATTTGAAGGCTCAAAAACCTTCATACTTGGAGACTTTAACTATGATACGAAGTCTGCAAAGGGTAAAGCATTTATCAAATCCATGAATGACATTGGTCTCATACAGCTTATGAAAGGGCCTACCCGTGTTACTGCCAATTCTTCGTCTATTATTGATATGATCTTTACAAACTCCAGTCATAAGGTTACAAATTCCGGTGTTATCAACTTGTCCATGTCGGATCATTATATGATCCATCTACTGTAATAGAACATGCAAATTACCTAGAGCCAGACCAAAAGTTGTAAACGACCGTAGTTTCAAATATTTTGACCCTTCAGCATTTGTGGATGACCTAGAAAGACAGCCTTGGAACATTGTCTATTTATTTGAAAACCCCGACGATGCCTGGTTAACTGTATAGAGACTTCTATTAAAGAAGCTGGAAACAAACATGCCGCTTTGCGCACCATTCGAGCACGTGGTTTTCAGCCCCAACGGTTGTTAGACAATATTAGATACTCAATGAAACATCGCGACTCCATGAAGCGTAAAGCTGTCCAGTCAAAATTAGATAAAGACTGGGAAAGTTATAAGAGCCTTAGAAATATGGTCACCCGTCAAATTGAACTAGCTAAGTGTGATTACTATAATACTTTGCTTACTAAGCACGCCCATGATTCATCCAAATTATGGTCTACCATAAGAAAACTCATTCCTAAGAAGACCAAGACAGTACAATAAATAAGTCTTTTACAGACAATTCTGGAATAACAAATTGTTTTAACAAGCTTTTTACATTACTTGGTGCTAGCCTTCGAACAACCTTTTTGACTCCATCAGTAACTAAGCACGATCCCTGTGCGTCTAATAGCAAAGAAGCTCCAAATTTTAGCTTTAAGCCTATCACAGTTAGTTTTGTACGCAAAGAACTGCCCTTGTCACGGGTTAACATGTCATCTGGCATTAAAGATATCCACACACGCAGCCTCAAAGCTGGTTCTAATGTTTTAGCCCCTCCACTCACCCACATATCCAACGTATCTTTATGATTAGGTCAAATACCGAACCATGGAAATCTGCTACAGTAACACCTCTTCATAAAGAATTGGCTCTACTGCCACGGTGCTCGTATTATTCTTAAGGAACTGGGAACTTTGGTTGCCACTTACTGAGAGTTGGACTTTTCACAAATGTCTTCAATTAGTTTTCTGCTGCTCAAATGGTTTTTGTCCATCCTACTTACTGAATGTGTTTTCTCGTAATTCAGATATACACAACTATAATCCCAGGGAACGTAGAAATAATCATTTAAAAAGGATTTACGTATACTTCTAAATTGGGCCGAATAAGATCACATTTTTATGCAACAGCTAACCTTTTCAATAAATTACAAAGTTCTGTAAAGAATTCTAATTCGACAAGAAGCTTTACTTCAAGTTGTTGGTTAGAGAAACAAACCTATATACTAAATTGCTGAGGTGTTTTACGTTTTATTTGTACGTATCTAATTGTAATATTGATTTATTAGGTTTTAGAATTATCTTATCTTAGTAACTTTAAATACTAGGAATTGTTAGCAATTTTAAATAATTTTTTTTTTACAATTATCTATACTTTATTGTAATTCATTTCATACACAGCTTCAATGTAAATAAGTGGCAGCTTTTTTGAATCCTGTGTATAATAAAGTTTATTATTGTTATTATTATTATTATTATTATTGTTATTATCATTATTATTATTATTATTATTATAATAGAATAAACGTTTATAAGCGAGTGGTCTTTCGCGCCAACTCGAATTGTTTCCTGGCTTTAAAATATACTAACAACTCCTCGCATATAGGACTCAGATTCGTTGGTTATTGTTCAAAAAAGAAGTTTGCATTGAGGTTTAGGTCTGAAAGAATATCTTTAGGTTCGCATAAAAACCTTGAGGTTGACTGTCCTTACATCTCACCCAAAACCTCGTGGCTCAACGTTTAACTTATAAACTATTTACGTTTTTTACCAATGGAATGCAAATAAAAGCTGGCAGCTCAACATCGGGTGAGATTGGGACACTTGCCAAAAAAATTAATGGGCTTTTGGCAATCCCTTGGAAGGGCACGGAATTTACCGGAAGAATCAATAACGGAAATCAAATAGATTATCGTGAGTCAGTCTACGAGCAGAGTTACCAAATGTTAAGGAAATGGTTAACAATCAAAGCAAGTGCAGCGACGTATGAACGTTTGGTCAAGGGCCTTCTTTATCCCACTGTCAAAATGAATAGCCTTTGCTATGATTTCTTTGTGAAAAAGCACACAACAGATTTTGATAAGTTGATTTTTTAAGGGCCGAAATAAGGCAAAATAACATCTGTTGATTTAGATTATCTATTGAATTAACGTAACTGTAGCTCAGCACAACCATATTTTAAAATTATACGTGCTGTTATTATGTATCTTCTCGAACAGGGGAGGTTCCTGGGGTTCCGGAATCCCCCTTTTCGACCATTTTTTTATTCTTTTTTTTTCTTTTGCTGTATAGTGTGTCTAATGCGTTTTTCAATAAAAAAAATTGCTAAAGATATTCAGAATTTTAGAACAAGGATAATAATGGTTAGTGTTCAATAATTGCTCGTTGAAATAAAACAAAATTGGCCAATTGAATACTTCTGAGAGATTAAGTAGAATAGGAAAAATTAGTTTTAGAGCAAAACAACGAGAACTTTGAGCTCTCTGCGTGTGTTCCTTGTGAATTCTTTACCGGGGTTTACCGTTATTAGCGACCTCAACATCTGCGTTGATGTTTGCATGGATAAATCCTGTAGCTTGCCTACTTAAGTTTGTGTTGGAATCCCAACCTCGGAGCCGCATTCTTTTCTCTCGTTATCTACTCCCCGACACCAAAACGCCTTTTTGCAGTTGTTAGTGACGAAATGCAAGCTTTCTGTTAAGTTCCTAAAGAAAACTATCCAATTATATTTGATAGTTTTATGAAAAATACAAGCAAAAATAGTCTAGATAGAGCAGTTTGACGTTGTAACGTCAGACGTCAGTGCAATATGACGGCCTCCATTGGATTGACTCCCCCTTAAGTTTACTCATTTTTGCAGAATATTCTAATACCAAAACAAGTGAATTAGTTTAGAAAGTACATTTCTGGAACCCCAAACTGATTTCCTTTAACATGTAAGAAAAAGTGTTGGACTGTAGCTTTCTTTTAAAAGCTTTCAGGTTGTAATAATATTTTTGAGTCACTGATCAGGCTGATAAGAAAGTGACTATAACAGTGATAAAGTGTATACGTTCTTTTGTAGAGAAGGAAATTACTCTACAAAATGACGAAACAGACGAAGGTCACCGGCAACCAAGTAAGCTTGCAGGGCTCAAAGGTAAGTTGTCTACTTTCAAAACTGATCCGGGCCGTCTTATTGTTGCTGGGTTACATGTGACATACCCAGTCTGGAGTTACTCTGAGCTTCTTTATTTTTTCTTTGATGCAAGGAAAACAACCCTCAAGAAATATCTCTCTATATAGACTATATGTAGTACAGTATGGAAAACTAGGTTTTGTTGTTCACTGACAATTTAATTCGTACACTAGGTACCGCCAAACAGCCATTACTTCCTTGTTGTGACTATATTCCTCTTTCTGTGAGTCAAAGTACTGCGTTGGAGAACTCATACGGGAGTGTACCAACTAATGATGGTACCAACAGTTGCTCCTTCTTGTGTACCCTCATTGCTCATAACATCCTGAATCGAGGCGACTTTGCTAAAGCCAATGGCGACACTTGGCAGAAGCTCGCCGCGTTTGCGGAGAATATCATTCAAAATGGTCCAAACCGGTTCAACAGCTTGAGAGATAAACAGAAGTATTATGATGTCCAAGAAGCTTATAGAAGTCTACGCAAAGGCCAGATAATTGATGTAGAGTATGAATTCACAGAGGAATTCCATGGACAGTGTCCGGCCCAGTCAGATGAAGGTGTTGAACAACTGGCCTCCTCCCTGACAAGTTTTACCAAACGTAGCTCCCACCGCCCCGTAGTTGCCATGTACACCTGTGCAGGTATTATTATCCTGATTGGCTGCACAAGGCAGGGACAGCTCTACTTGCTTGACACACATTCAGTAACAGAGCAGCTTGGGGGAACAGGTGGTGGTTTACTGGTGATTACAAAGGCAGGGTATCCCTCTCACTCTCAGGTGCAAGAACTTTGCCGTTGGATTGCTTTAAGGCTAGCTGGGTTTGGTGTCACTAAAAATACTTTTGAACGGCAATCTCTTGCTGTGATGTATAGGTAAGTTTTGAAAGATCAAGTTTGCAGCTGCATGATACAAAATGCAAGAGAGGTTTGTCATGTTCTTCACTGTGTTGAGTTTTTTGAAATCGAAGCTTTCACCGGTAAAATGATAAAGTTTAGCAGTTTTTCTTTGTTCTGTTAAAAATACCTTTCTGTTCGGGGTTATTTCGAATGATGGAACCGGGAGAAACGGAAAATAGACTAATTGAACTGTTCAATCTTTTAATCTATTAACGCTTGCGTTTACTTCAGGCCAGACGAACACCGCTCAGTTCCTTCCTCCGTGGATTTGGCAAGAAGTAATGAAGGTAAGTTAATCACTTCCACAAGAACTTTATTGCACTGGTGCTGAAATGATTGCGTTTCGGATACATACGTTTTATAGAATAACATTAAGGTACATGTGGTATGAGGCAAATGAAGTTCATGGTGCGAAAGAGCGAAAGAAGAAAAGCTGAAACGTTAGATGTGTAATTTGCTACCTTAGTTCAAAATATTGTTTTTCATTTTGGTATCACATGACACAAAGTTAGTCAGACTGGAGTATGTGTACAAAACATAAATTGTTGATAGTTTCATGTTTCAATGGTGGGTGAGTTCATGTACTAAGTGCTTGAAAGGCGATTAGCTATCGAGATAATTTGAAATTTAAAAAACGTATCTGATACGATAAAATTTGTTTTTATTTGTATAAAAATATATTTTAAGTTGAATTTTTGGTTTCAACTCCTTCTTCAGAGTAAAGATATGCATTTCTGAGCGTTAGTGTGTAACTTGAAATAAAATCACTGTAATCCCACTAGAGTTTCAATAAGGTTTTTTAAATAGAAGGGAATGGCTTTCCTTCATTCACTGCATTTTTTTCTTTTGTCGAGTGCCACGAACCAAGGAAAACTTTTTTAGTTGTTAGCATTCTTTTCTAAGATTTGGATTTAGTTGACGGAAATATCGTGATCCGTGGTTTCGGCATGATGTTTTAAATGGCCGATTCTCTATTTAATTTCGTGTGCCTGGCTTGTGTTGGCTACCACGTGAGTTCCGTGATCTTTTTGTTTCTCCAACGTAAGTGAAATCGCAAGACCGGCACTTTACTTTGTAAACAGTTCTTTTCGTTGAATATCATTTGGGCGGTCTTTGGATATTTTAAAGTAATGTGCGAGTGTTTTAACAGGCTGAAATGTGGTCTTAGTTCTGATAAATGTATTTCGAACTCTCTCGGAGACGCCGCTTACATATGGTAGGGTAGTAAAGGCTTTCGAACGCGTATCTGTATCTTGTTTTTGAACTAGTACTGCAGCTGATGGCTAGCTGATGTACTGATCAGAAATAGAGGCTATTTCATTTTGGCATATTTTGTAATGCCTATTCTTGACATGTTCCTAGATTTTTCACTTTAAACGGTCTGAGAAAAAGCGAACATAAGAACGCCCTTTCCTCAGAAGTTATTTTCTATGATTTGGAGTTTTTTTATTTCAGCTGTGGAAAACTCGTTTTACGAGGATGGTAGTCACAGTGGACAAGTTGAAGCAAATGGTTTGAATGTAGCTGTTGCTAAAGCAAGACTGGAGTTCATTTCCGAAGGTGGTCAAGGAACGGTCTACAAAGGTAAACTGAAAAAGTAGATGAGTTTACAACCATTAATCGTGGTATTATAGTTATCGCCTAACCAGCCAAGCATATTGTCAGCCATTTGCAGAGCTGCCACGGTCCTTGAAAATCCTGGAAAGTCCTGGGATCTTCAGGAAGATGAAGATGACTTTATGATCAACTTTTAACTTTGTACCATTATGATTTTTTAACCTGATTGGTGTTTGGCTTTCTTTTAAGAAGTTAAAACTTCCAAAAATAAGTTTTTGTTTAAATATTTTTAATGGGACAACATCTTTGTTTCTACAGGTGATGTTGCATTATAGAAAAGCTTAATGAATTTCGTTAGCATTTTAACCATAATTTGAACAATGATCAACTTGTGAAGCCAGATGATGTTAAAGCTCATTAGTAATTTTATGTGTATTGTTGAACTATTTTAAAAAATTCAATTTTTATTTGATAGAGACGGATCTGGATTTGCTTCAAGAGATCCTTGAAGTATTGGAATTTCACATCTAGTAATCAATGGCAACCCTGGACTTAAATGGCATGACGTCAATTGTCCAACAGTTTTTCTGTTTATTTTTTTGACACTATTTTACTAAGTTTAGCCAGTAGCAATGGGCTAACAAACAGTAAACACGATACATGTGGGACACTAATTAAAAGGTAGTAAAACTGACTAACTTGCTTTAGAAACGTACTTATGTTTATTTTAATTGATTAGCTTCATCGTTACATCTTGCAAAAGGAAAGGCTGATGCAGCTGTGAAGATATTTATCAAGAATGGAAGAGCTTTCGACAGGGTATGCATATTTTTTATAAAGTTAGGTTTATAAATGAGGTTAGGGATCTTTCTAGCGGGACAATTGAGTTCACAGATCTTTGTAATAGAGAGTGTAGTTAGCAATCTTTGTGCGGAAGAATGATACTTTACGGAGAATAAAGTTAGAGATCTTGTCATTTATAGCAGAAAGAGCTCGAGGTTAGGTATTTTTGTAACAGGAGAACAAGAAAGGACGAATAAAGTTATAAGGCTGTGTAGTAAAAGAACTAGAATAGAGAGCTTTGTAGTAGAGTAGAAGAGGAATGAGGTTGAAGATCTCGTAGCAGAAGAATGATATCAGAGATCTTCGTGATAGGAGAATGGCGTCAGAGATTTTGTATATGCAGAATGACGTAAGAGATCTATCTTTGTAAGTACGGAAATATGAATAGAAATCTTTGTAAATTAATTAAGAATGTGTTAAAAGGTCTTCGTAAACTGTCGATTACAAGCGTCCATGTGGGACACGGCTGCACCTCAAAATAAAGTGCGTTTACGCAATTTTTGCTGCATAAATTTGGTATACCGAGCAAACACTTCATCTAGATCATTCTCACTTAACAGAAACAGATCTAAGACGTCTGGACGTCTCTCTTTGGGCCATCATCTTTAAGATGAATTTTTTCCCCGTTTGGCGAGATTTTTGCTTCTTCCAGAAAATGGTTTCCAATCTCATCCATGATGGTGTACTTTTTAGTGGGGTATAAACAAAACCAATATTTCTGTTAATTCATTGCCTGTAATGAAATTTTAAACAAGTTGTCAGAGATTGCCCCTGTTGCAGTAACAATCATCTGACAGAACAGATTTAATTAAGATCTAACTAAGATAAAAACTCGACTTTTGGAAAGAAATTCATTTTTTTTATTTTCAGTCATTAATGCCTTTTAAAATTCTTTCAATTACCTCTTGTTTTCTGGGTTATTTGATACTACTGGAGTGATATTAACTTCAGATAAATTTTATAATACCGCAGTTTGCCCAAAACAATACTTTTGCTCGTTGGTACTTTGTGATAATTGCAAACTCAATGGAAAAGGTTTAGAAACTTAAAAAATGTGAACTTGCAAAATATGTTCTATACATACAAAAATATTACCCTGCATGGGGATAACTCCCATATGTTTTTTGGTCAGGATTGCTTGTCCTATCTTTTAGCTAGCTAAGGCGTCCTTTCGTGCCAGACTTTAACCTGTCATTGTTAACAATTATGGTTGCACACAGTACATCCCCCCAACTAGGGGGCCAGTATGTGTCTTGGCCATGAATTTTTTGTATAAGATTAAAAGTAACAACACCATAATCAACAAATATTTTAGGAGAAAAAAAGATCATGAATGTTTTTGGAGTAATTTGTTGTCTCCTCTAAGCTTTATAACTAGATTTGCAGCGAACAAGCAGCAAATAATTTTAATGCACTATTTCGTATAAAATTAACAAATTGCTACTATAAGTTTAAAGTGAAAAGGAAATAACTCACCTCTAATTCCAATCGGAGACGTGCAGTTGAAATTTGCAATCCCCGTTTAACTGGGGCCCTTTTGTCAGTCTGTGTGACCTTTTTTGCTGCAGGAGCGGAAGATGGCGAAATTTCCACAACTCATTTAAATCGCCCTTCAAACTCGATCTGAGATTTTTCGAGTTTCTATGAGTAAGAAGGCGTATGTATTCCTCAATCTCCGTTTACACGGCCTATATAAACGATGATAAAGAGAGTCTTCCCGAGAAAGAGATTTCCCCAACAACACTTCAGTCGTCGCAAGCAAAGACGCATTTTGCGGGCTAAGAAATTTTTACAGTGTGCAGAATCAACTACTGTGTTGCAAAGCCTACAACAACTGAAAAATACCTCAACGAATTTTTGGGGGGTGATTTTAACTGGCCTTTTGCTCATTATATAGACCTTTTTTACGCAAACATATGTTAAAAATATCAAGAAACTGTGGCCATTGCCAAATTCAGCGCATCCATAATAGCAAAACTGCAAAATTTCGCCGGTAGTTCCCAAAAACTAATGCAGATATAAAGTTTTGAAACTTGATCTTCTGCCCTTATCATTACAGAGAAATGTATGGTAAAAACGTGCAATCGAGTCTGAACGGGCATCGGAGCCCGTCTTTTCATTGGAAAATTATCCAGTTTCAAATCTTTATATCTCTGTCAATTTGCGGCCAAACTTTATGAGACTTTGTAGTTTTACTTATATCAATGTGCTGAGATTGACTCTGAACTGGTTTTCTCGATAAACTGAACATATTTCTAAGCCATGCTAGCGTGATAAAGGTCTGTTTGATCGCATTCACTTGGAAGGGCGCAGCAATATCATATGGTTTGTAACACGAAATTCTCCTTCTGTTCCTCGCTGATATATATTGTCAATGTGTCGCAACCAGGGTACTTTCTCTCGACCGGGGGAAGAGGAATATGGCCCTGGGAACGAGGTTGGCCCAGTGTCCAATCAAGACAGCGTTGATCGTAGTTGTAATAGAAACTTGCTAAGTTTCGTTTGTTAACAGGAAGAAAAGGTACGGAACCTGAGGAACGTTTATACTGTTCCAGTGTGGAGTCTGATCCGTGATCTGAAGTTTGAGCATCCCCCACAAGGGTAAGAAATGCATTCTGCGTTTGAAAACACACACATTTGAAAATTGATTTTAGTTAAGAAAACTTCAAGAAATTTAAGTTTTGTTTGTCACAAATTTTGGTAATATTCAACAATTAGAGACGTTACAAAAACTGATCAGGTGCCTAGTACAATCAGTTGGTAAAATCCATTCACTTATGAAACCTTCGCCGGTGGAACTTTTTGAATCAAGTATTTTCTTCGATATGTATACTGTTGGTTATGTCGATCTACCTAAGCTGGAAAAATACACTCAGATTACTGTCTTTTTTCCGTAACAATTAGTTCAAAGAGTAAAGTGCGCTGGTTTGCTAAATGCGCTCATTGTTTACTTTTTGAGCGGTATGACAGAGCTTGAAAAGATATCCATGAAGTTAAACATCATATAGAGCGGTAAAGGAGGGTTTAATTGAGAGTGTGTTTGAAAAGGAGTTTGTAGTAAAGCACTCAATTAAAGTAATGATTGCTATCGAAATGACCTGGTTTCTGTATTTGTTATTTTTCAGTTGCAGTGACAATACTTCAAATGTTGCCGTGTACCCTTTCATGGTAAATGGAGACCTCTTCAAAAAGCTTTTTTGCAGAGAGAGACATGAACCATCTCTTCCTTGGAAAACAAGACTTAAGATAGCTGCTCAAATACTCTTCGGTTTATGCTATCTTCACGCAAACAAGTAAGATTACGGACAAGGTGTTCTTTTGATCTTTTATAGTTTCTATTTTTGTTTCCAGAATTTCTCCCGTTATGTAGAAGGAGGCAAAATACTGCAAAAAGTATGGTAACCTATTTCATTTTTGGGTTTTCCAAAGAAGGGAAGATTTTGAAATTGAACTTCAAGTGATGCTCTTTATGAGAGTTAAACAAACTGTGGTGCTTTAACAGCCTCTCGGAGATCTTATTCCAAATATCAGCAACTTCTTTCTTCCAGTAGGTTTGAAGTCTTTCTTCAAAGCTGCCAAGAAAGCTCCGCAAAGCTCCCTCGATTACCATCCGCTGTTAAGACTTAGATTAATGCCTTTAAGAGTGTTGACACAACTTTGCGTATCTCATAACGACGGTGTAGAATGTGTTTTAAAGAAATTCGTGATTCGTTGATTTTGTTCATGAGTTATGACGTCATGCAGAGATAACTTATGCATGCTCCCAAATGCTCCCCCAAAAAGGGCGTAATCCAGTGCATACTATACTACTCAAGTTATTAGAGTAAAACTAAATGCCCGTCACGCGTCTTTTTTAGCTTCGTCTTGCGCGATGTAAAATCATCGAACGTGTGTCTGGACAAGAAGTACAACGCACGTATTTGCGATTACGGACTCATAAAGGAGTTTGGTAAAAAAGCAAAAATATTGACTTTGACCGAACCTAAGATGACTTTGGGCTACGTATGTCCCGATTACAAATATCAACTCGAACACCATGGCAATGAAGTGAAGCCTAAACCAGTGCACGATCAATATGGCTATGGTATAGGTAGGTAGTTTATTTTGGGCTCATTTTACTTTGTCTTTACAAAAGAATGGCCATTTCGATTCTTCAAGGATCACAGAGAATCTATTAGAACTATACTCTAATGTTGCGTTTTTGAAAGCTTTTTGAATAATCGTTTTCTAAACAATGCACTAATGCAAAAAACAAGTGTCCCTTAGCTAGTTGCATAGAAGTATGGGCCGCAGGTGACACTTTTTGTCCGCTTTTAGAGGTAAGGCTACGTCATGCTGTTGAGCTCCAGTTAATGCAACTAGGACAAGCAGCTGTAAATGGCCGCCATAACACGGCTTTGAGCACGTGTAAAAGTGATGGTCACACACTGACCCGGGTAGAGAAAGATGTTCTGTGAACCTTAACTTTGTTTGAATATGTGAATATATGCATTGTGTAGCGTTGTTATTTCGTGCCTCTATACACTCGCAAACAAAGATAAGCGTTTTCAGTTCTGTAAATCTTTTATGATTTTTCCATATTTTAAGTTATGTAATCCGTCGAGATCTTTATCTGTTTAACTTGTTTAGAACTTTTTTTGATTTGAGTTGCTATGTTTTGCTAAACCTGGTCGAGTTCCTTGATAGCGTTCGACGGACGCAACTTAAAATCCCGACAAAATTAAAAGTTCTTACAGGCCTGAATCTCTCGAACTATATGTTGCAACTATATCTTTAAAATTGTGAAACAAGCCAAAAAAAGAATTTAGACAATTTTATAGCTGTGTTAAGATCTTAGATACAAAGTTCTAATTATCAACTGTTTTCTCGGTGACACCCACACACTGATGATCCAACGCTTTCTTGAAGTCGTCTGGGTCACTGGATACGTTTTACACAGTTTACAGAGCAAGTAAACAGTGACGACTTTAAGATCGAACTAACCACAGAAATGGAACACAAAGTAGAGTTGTTGTACTTATGGTGGGGTAAGAATTAACAGCTGCATGCTCGATCAGACAAGAAAATGGCTCACTTTAGGTGTATGGGAAGCTTTTTCGTACATATCAGTACCTAAACTGCAAGTATAACCATCCACTTGACAGTGAGACCCAGATCACATCTAGAAAGCTATAATAGAAAACGGCTATCCAGCCTGGTTCCTGTAGTTCACCGATGTCATCAAGACAGTCGTTAGAGATGACGAGATGCCTAGAAGGGTTCAGTGGCACACCACGAGATTTAATTCCTTGCAAATCTTCCCTATGAGACCAGGTAATACATTTGTTGGACCAGTTTTTGAGAATTTTGTGCTCAGCGTCAGTAGGGGTTGATTGTGAGAGCTTGTACCTCGGGAAGGCAGAAAGAACCTTGAAATCCAGAGAAAGACAAAATTTGTGCCATAGCTACTAGTGCATCATCAGAAGTTTCGACACATCTTTAGAGGCTGCTAGGACATAAATTCCAGTGTGAAATTCTTTATCGTGAAGATCGATTGCTGGAACGTGGAGTTAAAGCATTAATATATTACAGCTGGATCGGAACAAAGACGGTGACTTTTTGGATACTGTTTATGGTCACGTATCCGCAAAGCCTGTGATCATAACGTAAATATGTAAACTGAAATCAGTTGAAATAGGGGAATCTTCACAGCTGTGTATTATTATGGCTTGCAATTTTTTTTATTATTACTATTGTCTTCATTTTTTAGATATAACAATACGCCATTGTAAAAGCCTATATGATATCAGAGTCATCTTATATAAACTGTGCTTTTCCTTTTTTTCAGTTCTCCTTGAGCTTTTGACCAACCTCCCTTGCATAGATGAGAAAAACCACCAATCATTAGCATCCCGGCTCGGTTTTTATGAGCATATTAGCTCAAAAAATTCTTTTTGCCATGAACAAACAGTTTGCGAAAGCGTGTCAGCAATACTCGGCAACGAAGAAGCTGCAGCCAATATAGCATCAATTGTAAGTTTTTTTTCATTTTTTCAGTAACTTTGTTTCTGTCACAGATATTGTCTGCAGTTTTGAATACTAAGAATTTGAGTCATCAGCTAAGACAGCTAAATTTACTCTTTTAAGTGCCTTTGCAAAGTAGGCTGTAAGGCTTTCGCTTAAGGAAATAGTTAGAAAAATATACTGAAGTTAAATAACTTACTGAAAACTCAAAGAACGAAAACGATGTTTCGTCAGTATCACACGGCCTTCTCCAGGTTTCTGTCGAGTCAGCTTGGTAAATCGATGTGAAAGTTGGAAATGAGGCTGCGTGGGAAAACGTTGAGAGCCCTTCGTTCAACAAGGAAGATGGTTTGCGGTTTGTGTTATTGCACACGTGGGACTGGGTTTTACAGGACGTACCGGGTCAGCTATCACGTGACACTTGTGTGGTCCACGCTGACTTGGAAGAAACCTGTAGAAGGCCAATATGTACTTGTATAGAACAACTGAATGACTCAGAACATTCATCGTCATATTTAGAAATTTATTTCTTGGGTAGTAGAGATACGTTTGACAGTGCTTGGGGTTTGGCCAAAAATAAAGCCGAAACCACAACAGGACTTTTTATCCGACGTTTAACTCGATTCTTAAGAAAATGTTCAGCTGAACTTGATGAAGTCAATCTTAAACCAGTAGAAATTGTTTTTATTCATTACGTTGGTATGATTTTACAAACCCTCAATAATATACAAGTGAGAAATAATGAGATTTCTCATGTTTAACTCAAAGTTAAGAAGATAGGCATGATTAATACTGCCTCCTAAAAGGGTTGCATCTCTATGGATAACATTCATCGCGATAATATAAATCATTAACTGATCTGTTTTTAACTCTAAGGGATGGCCCGATGATGTAAAGGAGAAACTTGCAAAACTTGCAGTCGGATGTCTTTTCAGAGAACCGGCCAACCGCATTGATATAAATATTCTAGAGAAAGAAATGAAGGTAGAGCAACTTATAGCTGTAGCGAACAACCCGCAAATTCTCTTAGAGCAACAAAGACTCCTCAAAAAAGCCATGCCAACTAATTTGCTTAGATTTTGTGCAGAAGGCCAACTGTTTGCCTTAGGGCAACATTCAGTTTAGTTAGTTTTGACTTCTTTGCACAGTAATTATTCTCGCTAAGAACTTCATTACTAAAAACAGTACTTTAGACCTAGTTGCCAAGCCCATGTTTAACAAAGTAATTTTAAAAATTCTTTGTTAACAGCTTCTGCTAACCCTGTAAAACCAAGAGTGTTTTTGCCCAGAAAGACCCGTCACATGTTGTGTACCAGTTTTCAAAATATTGAAACTCGAAATTCAATTCGACATAAGGAACTGAAGTCAATATGAATGTTCACTATATTGGGAAAGGTCACTGTCTCTTTGTGTCTCATATTCCATTTGTATACTGTTTATGTCTGTTTTTTGTCGCATATTCCACTTGTATACTATTTATGTAGGTCTGTGTCGCATACAATACAATACAATAACTTTTATTTAGTACCTTTGTTACAAGTTACAAATGAAAAAGATTAAATTAACAGGTATAAGGTACTCAGTTGGCTGCAATAACCTGAGGTTAGTCTAGTCAGCCAGCTGATTATATAGATTATTTCATTTTTGGTCAAAGAAAGAAGAAAGAAAAACAAAAAAATGTACAACAAAAACAAAAAAAGAAAAGAAAAAAATATATATATATATGTATAGCTAATGTACTTACAAGGCACAAAGTTGAAAATATGAAGATACTATTACATCTAGTTATAGTGAAAAAGCGTTCAGAGTTCAATTTCTTGCCGTTTTAACCACTGACAACGAAAGTAAGACACTAGTCACTAGAGTAGTCAAACTAGTCAGCTTTTCAAATTGCGAAGATAAATTTTATACGTATAGCTTAAGTAATTCAAGACAATAAGACACTATTTTTAAGTTATGGTAATAGTCATGTAATTCTAATGG
>JAOBRD020500466.1:0-17284 GCA_027575215.2 Hydrozoanthus sils | reverse complement strand
CCTTTGTTTTATCTTGAACTGTTTTGTCAATTAGAAGCTTCAAGTCGTCTGCAGAAAGGACTGAAAATCCAGAAGTGTACCTGCAGTCGCCATGTTGGATTTCACAGACGCTATCTATCTCCTGATAGATAGCGAGTAGGGAACTAATCAGATTGCAGTATTCGTGATAGATAGTGACTTGATTTATGCTAATTTATATAAGAGAACAAACATGTTGATGTCACATAGCTCTATAGATCTTTCTTTATGATTATTCTTTAATAAAGGGTTAAAACAGCATTACTTATGACTTTCCTCATGCCATCTTACGTGACAACCATTTTATTTTATTATTTAGTATTGATCAAAGCAACCGATATCTTTTTTCGCAAGCTCTGATTGACTCCGTGTCTTGCGCTATCCGTTAATATGGCGTTGCATTTTCCGTTAGTTATAAACAAGGAAGTGATTGTTTTAAACGAAGAACTATCCCAACAAACACGAAGAGAGCAACAAGGTTTTGATTTTTGATTTTAATATTTAGGACAAAATGTTTTCTTCGAAAATTTGCTAAAATCCCACGACATCTATGTTCTCCATAAAAACCCTGGAAGAATGTAATTAAAACTCAAATGTACACGCATGCGTGCTAGAAGTAAAAAATCAACCTACATTGTGTCGTTTTATTAAAAATCTATCTTCTTGTAAATGTAAAAACAATTATCCCCCTCAGGGTTGGTGCCTAGTGCTTGATATATACCAAATCCGGTAATGAATGAGCAATTTTCGCGCGTTCTCATTGGTTCCTGGAGCAATATAAATATCAAGGACTGTTTACTGTTTTGAAAAAGCTGTAAAAATGGCGACTGGTTTTGCGACAGTCTCGGAAGGAAAATAAACGACTCAGACATTCCCTTAAACACAAAAAGGGCAACAAAAGTGTCTGTATTCACAAAGAATGTGAAATTTGTTTTACCCCTAAATTCCAAGAGCAAGTACAACAATGATAGTGAGCGCACTTTTATCTTACTTTGCTTGCTTTCGTAAAAATTTTAAATATATCAATTGGTTCAAACTTGACATTCACCAAGCCTTATTTAAATTTATTCTCGGCTCGGTAAATATTCACCACTAGCTAGTCAACTTCACTTCAGGGGATAATTGTTAATTGTATAAACACACTAATAACCACGCTCTCGGCTATAAAAAACAAACATAATGAAAACTGTCAACTTTGGTTAAAAACCGAATAGAATAACAAGTACGACGGTACTACGGGACCAGGAACTGGTACATCACAATAATGTTTACAGTGTGTAATGGACAACTAGAATTACTCTTCAAACACAGTTTGTTTACTTACTTTTTTGTCATGAGTATCAACAAAGGCTACTTTAGTTTGAAATCTACATTCTGTACTTTGGTTATTTCCTTGCGCATACATTTTACTTAACGGCTTCTAATTTACTATTGATTCTCGCTCCCATACACTGTTCGCTGGGGTCGTTGTGGGAAGTTTTATTGCGATATGATGCGAAATAACGGAGCTTATAGTCGGCTTCGCCTATGAATAGTAATTTTGAATATTGTGAATACCAATGTGTATGGCGCTATCTAAAATTGCTTGTAAATTCTCTAAAAATCCAGAAATTAAAAATCTAACTCCATCAATCGATGGGGAATATCCCTTAGGGTCTTTGGGGGAAATTTTATTGCGATATGATGCGAACTGACGGAGTGCTTAGGGTTTTCTCAAGAAACGTCCCCCCTCAACAACAACAAAAAGATTAGCAGCGATGGGGGCCAGTTCTTGGTCCCAAAATCATCAACTTAAGCTTTGTTAACTTGAACAATGAAAGGGAACAAGATCTTTTTCTTTCTTAGCCTGCGGATTTTAAAAAAAATCTTACGAGGTATTCTTGAAAATACGATTCTGACTCACTGTCAATGATCGACTGAGGGCCGCTACTTGAATAAAAAGCCTACCTTGGTTCTCTAATTAATGTGATCAGTATCGCTCTCAAACAAACGCCGCAGCCATACGTCGAGGATTTATGAAATAAACGGTACTTCATACAAAGAGGGAGAACATAACCAATTTAGAGATTCTGAAACTTTAATGTTGGATAGATCTTAAAAGCGGGTTAAGGAATACAGATTGTTCGTTTTTTTTTATTCCTGAGTCCAACACAACACTTATGCTTGTCATAGATTCATGGTGCACGCTGTGAGCCACCTCTCGCTTTTTCTTCCCTCTGGCTTAGCTAAGGCATTCTTTGATTCGTCGGCCTTGAGGAAACATTTGAACGCCTTTTAAGCTTTTTTTTTTTCATATGCATGTACAGCGAACCAAGTCTCTAATATTGAATCCGAAGAGACATAGCGAAGTCACCGCATTGAAGAGGTGTCCATAAAGACCTCACTGACTGGTTCGATATTCAGTAATTAAAACGCAATAGCAATAGATTTTAAAGATGCAGTGAACGGTAACTATTATTAAAGATTTGCTGCTGTGAAGTGCTTTATAAAGAAATACTTATACAACTACATCAAATAAGAACACTGTCAGTTTGCAAGAAGCAAAGGATGTTGTAATGCGGAAAACATTTCTTGAGGGGAGTGACAAACAAACAGAGTTTGAAAATGTTGAAGAAAACACTGGACGAGTAGATCGCTAAATTTCTCATTCAAGCGATAAAGAAGCTAGGACGGCGGACGGCAAAAGACGAACTCTTCAAGGTCCTTTGTTTCTGGCTTATTTCATAATTGACTTGCTATTGTTTTTAGAGAAAAGGCGTATCTAAGTAAGTTGTAGTTATGTGAAAATTTTAATTTGAAGAATACAATATTAAAACTTTGGTTGCGGTGTTTTTACTTGTGTTTGCTCACATTTTCAACTAAAAACCTATTTAAAGGATTGTGTTACCTTTAGTAAACGGCTCGACTCTTCGAAAGTGCTTTCAAATGTCCATTGAATCTAAAGTTCATTTCCTGTTCTCAGTGTTCGCTTTTATTGATTGCCACGATAGACTAGACTCAGTCCAATGCAGATCCCTTTTTTACTCAATGAAAATTCTTGTGATGCATGTAATGAACAGTTCACAACATAAAAAATGCTTTGTACGGGATTTATTCACTCGGTGTTTTTGCAAAACCCTTCACTCGCTCGTGCCTCGCTCGTTCGAGACTAATAGCACAAACATCTCGTGAGTATAACCCCGTGCGCCGCACTATCTATGAAGTAAATTACATCTACTACATGGCAAATGTATTTTCTAGGGCTAATAGCTAAATCCTGCGCGCTCATTGGCCAACAATCGGTCCAATAACCTCCCGTACAGGACCAGGGATTTATTGGACTGGTTTTTGTCAACGCTGAGCGCAGAGTTAATTGTTTGTTCTCTTTTACTGATTTAAAACTGAAGCCATGCAATAAATATCTTAATGTACTCGTTTTCTCGGTTTGTCTAGGAAAATTTATGCCTACGGTCTGTACAGTGAAAAATCTCGGGAAAGTACTTTAATTCCCGGACAGACCTCGCACTCGATAATAAAAGCGTGTTAAACAGGTTTTGATGAACTGTTCAGATAAATTGTATTTGTTAAAATTTAGTAACAAGGTTCGAAACTGAGACTCTCAGCTTTTGTTGGGGTTTAAAAACACTGATATTTTTATGTTGACATATGGTTTTGCTAAAAAGTTATTATATAATAAAAGACTTAAAAAAATTTTTTAAGAAAAAGTTTTCAATTCTCAAAGTTTAAAATGAACGTTTTCACTATCTGCTATCTGAAGATGACCTTAGAGTCGAATACGTTCATATGAAACTTTGAGAATTGAAAACTCAAAAAAAAATTGGACTTTATTATATGGTTTTTTTGTGTTATGAAATTTTTGACATGCCAAAACAGCTCCGAATTTTCCTCATTTTCTGGAGTTCTCAGTAGCGGTTTTTTTTTTCCTGAACCAGAGGTGGAAACAACGCTACTTCCCTCAACAAAACCGTCAACGCTAGTTCCTTCAACAGAGCGCCCACCTTTCACAAAGGGTGTTTTGAATAAGATACTTTGTTTTTCTGTAGATTTTTGACCAACACAGCAGTACAATCGACCATGATGCCGGAAAAGATGGCGGCTTTATGTTTAACCACAATGCACTGCGGACCAGTAACACTGCCAAAAAAGGCTCTAGGAAGGCTCCTATTGGTTAAAACCTTCCTTATGCTAACAACACCTGGAACGTGAAAATTGAAGTCTATAGGATTTCTTTGTGTCTTTTATGAGCAATTTAAAGTTTTTAATCATGTGGAAAGAGCTCTGGGTAAATATACAGGTCGCCATTTTTTTGCCGTGGCCAACAAAAACTGGGCCTGTTACTTATTAGTTTAAGTAATAATTTTCAAAATTAAACTTTTGGTGTAGAGGAAATTACAACACTTCAAAATAATGTTAAAGTGAAACAAAACACTAACTCAAAACATTTTAGCTGTCAGTGTCTATTTATTCAGTTTTCCTGTAGCCGTACATTATCCAATCTAAACTATAAATAAAAACTTTGTGAAACTAGATCAAATATTAATTTTTTTCAACGTTCTCTTCAGTTCTAACAGTTAAATGTTTAGCTTCTAGAAGGTTTATCCCAAAGTGACGTGGTCAGGTCCTCTCGCAATCTATCCCACCAGTCGGACTGATTCCGCTCAACTAGACGCAACTCTAGTAAATCCGATGCGATAATTTGATCTCTTTCTGCTTCTAACTCGTCTTGTCGACTGCAGAAAGTCTGTTCGTATCTCCAGTTGAAAGGATCGTCTAGCATTTCAACTGCTTCTTGAATCCTAAGGAGAAGAAATACAGCTTTCTTTTTTAATCATGAAAACAACTGAAAAGATTATTCGCCAAAACTGTTTCAGAAAACTATTAAAAGTTGTCGCCAAACATTGCTTGGGGTGATTTATTTAGTCTAGATATTTTAATTTAGTACGTAGCCACAGGTTTTCTGTTAAATTTGTGTAGTTAGTGTAGTTCAACAACTAGTGGTGCTGAAGATATCTCCACTGCAATATGATTAGCCGACCCTATTTAACATTAGCGTGCGTGCTTGTAAATGAAACTGTTTTAGAACAGTATAAAGTTTTTATGCCTGTTTATTTATAGATTGCTAAACTGACAAAATGCCTCAGTTTATTAAAAGTAAAACCGGCTTTCGTCGCAAGTGTCCTTTCTTCGCATTTGTGTCAACTATAGATCTTGCGGTGATGTTTTTGTGATGGATGCTGCAAACACTTCTTTGCTTTCTTTTTTTTGTGCATCTTTGTTTTTCTCACCTCGCGTTTCTTGCTTGGTTCTCACGGAGGTTCTCAACATAGTTCTTTGCTTTTCGGAACTTTGCCCTTCGTTCCCTGATATGATTAACAAATAAACAAAATTACTACAAGTTATTATGTACGAAAAAACTGTCAAATGAGTGCATTTTAAGGCGAAATACATTTGTTGCTTACCTTAATATTTCTTTCTTGACGAGATTTTTAGATTTGTAAGACTTGTAAGAACTAATCGCTCCACCCATTTTTTGCTATAGGATTTTTGAATCTTTCTTTTCTAATTTGCTTTGTAAAAACTAAAAGTTGTCGCAAATGATGAGATTTTTTTTCTGAAACGAAGTTCTTAACAGATTTTACAGTGATGTAATAATTAGATATGCGCGCGCTTGACAGCAAACTGGCCAATCCTATCTTATTAATTAGCTTTAGAAGCTGCGCGCGTCTGTTTTCACCCACAAATGTATTACTAACCACAAGTGTAACAAAGTTAATCACAAATGTAATATTAGCGACGAATGTAACAAACGAATGTAACAAACGAAAACCACAAATGTAAAAAAGAATCCACCACAAATGTAATAAAACCATTAACCACAAATGTTTTAACCGTCAACTACAAATGTAATAAACTTTTAACAGTAATAAATTTTTAACAGTAGAGAACCAAGATGTTTGAAATTTATTAAACTTTTTGAAAATTTAAATTTTGCCAGACGAAAAGCCGTCTACCTTTTTTTTCTGCAATTTAAAATCGTATTTGGCCGTTCAAAAGTGGTTCCTTTCCGCGTGCGGCTATGACGTAGTAAACTGGGAAAGCTGAAAGCAATGGCGGGCCAGATAAAGAAGAAAGCGAAGAAAGGTGGAAGTTATTGCGTAGTTCGGGCGCCTAACGTTAGTTGTAAAAAAAATACATACACACCGGGTGTATCAAGGCACTATTTCCCAAAAAACACAGTTTCTACGTCATTTCGTTCCCAGTCTTCCTACTTTATTGTGACCACTTTTGTGCCAGACTTGTCTCTCTTTCGGAGACGAAAAGGTCGCATTCCAAGTTATTTTTTGCATTTTTTTTCTCTCCAATTCCATTTTAAGACATGATAAGCAGCAAAATTATGAAAAAAAAATTTCGTTTCACTAGGCACTTAAAATATTTTTACGGTTTGGCTGGTTTCGTGTCAACCAAACGGCTAAACATGCGAGTTTTCGACTGGTTAAAAGTTTAACCGGTAACGTGTACACGTAGCCTTGGATATGTTCCAATATGATACAATTCTCCAAAATAGGCCATTATTTGTGCAAAGAAACACAAAGGATTTCTGACAGTAGAGCTGTTGTGTCCGTTTGAACAGAATTAGAATGCATGCACTTATAGGCTTCTGACTTACATGTAGTTTTCAAGTTATCAGTTTTGGTGTAAACTCTTTGTTTACTTTTAGTGTAACTTCATTGCTACAGCCTCAAAACCATCTAATAGTTAAGAATTATTCCCAGAAGGGGAGGTGACTAGTGGTTGTTATATACTGAGTTGCGAAGCATCGAAATGTATATATACCATATATATCTATTATATCTACTTCATATATCATATATCATATATTTCAGTTTTTACAAAAAGATAGGGATAAATTGCACTTCGTTTCTAATGAAAAATAAGAAAAGCTGACAAACAACGAATAACTTTAAAACGACTATATTAAAGTTATTCGTTGTTTGTCAACTTTTCTTGTTTTTCATTTGTAATTTTTTAAGCTGACGTGGTCCCCTTACTGGATCCGACGATACAGAAAGTCGTTCACGGGTTTTGTTATAATATTCTTTACCTCGTTTCTAGCACGCGCGTGTATATTGATTTGAGTTTTGTATACATTCCTCGTATTTTTGTGAAGAGCATAAATGTTGTAGATTATTAATAAATTTTGAAAGAAAATATTTTTTTCTAACCATCAAAACAAAAAAGCCCAATTTTGTTGCCCTCTTCGTTTTTTTTCTAGATAGTTCTTTGTATAAAACAAGCATTTCCTCGTCTAAAACTGACGGGAAACGCGACGCCATATTAACTAATAGGTTTGGGTATCGCGAGTTACGGGAGCCAATCAAAGCGTGCGGCGAAAATGGATGTCGATTGCTTTGGTTTAAATATTTGATATTGCGAGTTACGGGAAGCTGATATTCTATTCACATCCAACGATACTAATTAACATCTTCGGTAGAGTGCAATTAAGCAAAACCATTGGAAAAAAACGATGACCCTACACATTTATTTTAGCTCGATAACATCACTTGACCTAAAGCATTTCGCTGTTATACCGTAACTTCAAATTAAATTCAAACCTTTAATTCGCTAATGTTAACTTAGCTGGACAGATGGGCAGATTTAATGTTTTATGTGTAAAGTAATGAAAGAACTGCGAATCTCTAGTTCTCAATTGTTGTCAATATATCTCAATTGTTACCAACATGTTGAATATTTGCTTCGATGAGAAATTTCTTCTTTTTTGGCTGTGTTTACCCTTATTGTCTGTTTATGGATAAGAGGCAAGATAAAAAAAAATTACAAAATTGTCCTGGGTGTTTTCCTGGTAAATTATTTCTAAAAATAATACCAAAAAAAATCCATATGTTCAGTAATGCATTATGAATCCTTTGACATTCCGCTGGCATTGTGCCGATAGCTGAGTATTGTATCAATACAACGATACAAGTCATTTATTCTAACTAATTTGTGTTTTACTCTACTGTTTAGTTATGGTTGTTTCGCCGTTACTGTTCATTTTTCTTGCAAGTCTTTGGAACTCGAAAACGAAGGCCAATGTTCTCGGACAGTTGGTTATTTTTGGTTGTCAACTGGTAAGTATGTTTAGTTTCCCGGTCCTTGTACAAACATCAGATATGGCAGATTAAATCTGAGCAATTTAAAATGCTTTCAGTGACCTAGTCCCATAGTGAGTAAATGGTCTTAATGGTAAAAATAATTACCGAACATTTTAAGGTGCAGTCCTCAAGAACCACGTCATGGCCAGGCTCAGCTACCTTTCAGAGGAATATTGCAAACCATACTGCTTGAGTAACTCATTTTGCTACTCGGTGAATTACAGAAATACTTCGGAAGGACTCTGCGAAATAAATGGAGCAACTCGAGACATGAGCCCTAGTTCTTATAAAAGGGAGACTCCCGAATGGAGCTATCACGAAATATGGGGTAAGCCATTTATCGCATTGTAAAGTTCCTAGAGGTTGTAGACTGCTGTAGACTGGAAAAAGTGACAAATATGCAAATCAATCAATGTATACATGTTACATGTTAAAAAGTGAGTACTGCATGAAGATAATTCATATAATTTATTTACACCTTTTACTAAAACCTAAAGCGATCTTTCAATTTAAGGTCATCCATAACCACCATAAAGTCAACTCCTGTTTACAAACGGTTGGGCTCTCCTAGGAAAGTCTGTGTTGCTGCACTGTTCTACAAACGCAAGACCTTCTGCTAACCACTATAAGTTTTATCACCGTGGAAAGATGTTACAACAAGGAAGCTCTAGCGTATACACTATCGACATTGTGAAAGATTCCGACAGCGGGCTGTATAAATGCACTGCGTCTAATGGTATGGAAAGAGGAAAGGAAGAGAGTCTCAGAATTAACGTAACAGGTGAACTTCTAAGAAAATCATGAATTCGCACAGTTTTAAACATTGTCAATTGGCCTTTGCCGCTTAAAACAGTACAATGCAATACAACTACAGTTTCCTCTACATCTTTAAAAAGTTCGCTATATCTACTAATGTTTTTAGTTTTCAAAAAACATAGCTGATCATGATATGTGTATGTGTGGAAATGCCTTGAGGCCGAACTGCGACCGTTAGTTTTCTAGTTATACACTAGGCAGCTAATGTTATACTTTGTAAAGCTTTCACTCACTAACAAATACATAAGCTGCAACAAAAGCCAAGTGCCGCTGAGAAAATGAAGTTTAAACTTGTCCAAGTATGAGAAACAAAAATAGATACAAGAAAACGTACAAATAGTAAGTCGTGCTAAGAGCCGTATTTGTATAAAAGTGCTACTGACCGAATAGAATCTTCAAACTAGCTTGAAATATCTAAAATCAAAGTTTGACCCGTATAAATTCCGCTTAGACGGCTTGTTACCAGTTTTTAAAATAAATCTCGCGTTGAATTTACGAAGACAAAATGCCTATTTTAGCGCTAAAGCTTCGAAAACGTTTTAAGTTCGTTAGATATGTGTGATGTCACATGATTTGAAGGTGGGAGATTAATCTCACTTTCCCTGTAAAATTCATATGATCCTGGCGAAGATTGTATGGCTGGTGTCCCAGTGTTCGAGCAAAAAAATCCTCACTATTTCACTGTAATTAGTGTAAACGCTAGATGTACAGGGTAGCTTGGAGTCAAACCATGTGACGTCATAAATCGTCGTTGTATGTTTTGAATTTTATTCGCACTGAACGCACTATTTTAAAAGCTTATTTCACAGACTTAAAAAGGTCAGGTAAGCGCTCTTATCCCTATAAAAATACCAATGACAAAAATGGTCTCAGCAGCTCTTTAAAAGTAACAAGAATGTTTGATCTTGTTGTTGTATGTGTTGTTAAGATTCTTGAGTTCTGCATGTAAATTGTTCCAAATATTGGTAGCCATGCTAGAAACTGCTTGTTTTGTTAGTTCTGAAGCGCGTCTTAAGCCAGATTGTTTAGGTTGCGCTCTGCAATATGATCAGTACTGTTGAAAATCTATTTACCCTGTCTAACCTGGGGGGAAGGGGTGGGGGGGGGGGATCGGGGTGATTCAACCCCTCCAGTTGGTTTTTTGGCCCTAACTTCTGTATGCTTCAGAGAATGTTAATGAAACTTCGTGACTTTTCCTTAAATTTGAATAGACATCTTTTGATACACAATCTAATAATCTACGATGTATACTGTTACGATGGTAACAAAGAAACGAATGGCCGTTTTTGCAGTTTTAATTATCATGGTTTTTGGAAATGTTTTCGCACTCTTAATTTTAATAATAACCTTAGGAACTGCAAAACAAAACTAGATTTGTCGACATTTCTACTATTTGATAATATTATGTTAGAAATGGTGCATTATGGGTAAATTATCAACACTTTGAAAGAAGTTTCCCTTATTATGTTTTTTTGGTACAAATATTCACTATATGTTGCTTTAAAGGACACTAGCCCCTAATATTTTTCTGTATGCAGTACTTTTACTAAAAATATTGAAAAACAACCGAAATATAGCAGTTTTTGCCATGGGTAGCTGCTCCCTTAACATATTTCTGTTGCCAGAAGTACGTTATACCAAAATCACGTTAAAACTTTAACTATCACAAAGTCTCTGTCTGCCTTTTTTATCAAGTTTATTGTTCTCACGTATTTTGATTTTAGCGACAGAAATCATGAAGTGTTATAAACGCTTAACAAAATCAAATTTTTTGACGTCATCATGACGCCACATGTTTTATTACAAACTGACATCACTATCGTGTAGGGCTTACAACATTTTTCGAATCATCCACGTTTCACATGTGTTGGATGAATAACAAGAAAGTTACAGAGGAGGGGGGGGGGAGGGTTGAATCAACGCTACCCCCCCAGGCTATGAGACCTCCAAAAAGCCCAGCTTAGAAAGGGTTAAAGCTAATTACAATTACCATTACTATTACTGTCTCTGATACTTTTGCTGTTTGTGTTACTGTAAGATTGTAAGTACTACTACGTCTTAGAGAGGTGTCCGTCTTATAGAGACTTAAGCCTGGTTCACACTTGTGAGATAAGCACAAGAACAAGCACAAGAATAAGGAACCGATGTTCACACATGTGAAAGAAGCACAAGAAAATAAAAAATACGCATGCGCAACGGGGACTGGTGACGACATGCTTATGCTTGTATTTGTTTCACGGATGTTCACAGTAGCAAAACAAACGAGATAAGCATAAGCACAAACACAAAAGAAAGGAAAATGTTTCTTTTTCATGTGATTGTTTTTTCCCGGCCGCTGTAATTTAATGCTGAAAAGTTTATGGTATTTTCCTTAGAATTAGAAGGAACTTGCACTCCAAAATTATTTTTTTGATATGCTTAAAAGTATCAGTTTAAGATTCTAAAAGTGTACAACTTCAAATGGCGACCTGTATTTTACCCACAGTTCTTAGCGCATGAAAAACAAAACTTGCTCAAAAAACACACAAAGAGAATTGATCAGTAAACTTTAAATTTGTCGTTTAAAGTGTGTATCAAAGAATTGCCATTCTTCTGGTTCTAACTTTCAAATTCAATAGAATTTAACACCCTATTGTTTCACTTGATCTCCTAGAAGCTTACTTGTTAAAGAAGAATATGCAAATTTTCACACGATATTGTTGAAAAATGTTTCAAATCCCCGCCCTTCGTAAAGTCAGCTATCGGTTTGCCCAAATATGGACATTCCAATTAAGGTAGCACAAAGAAGATGATAATCGTACTAAAGAAAATTGAAACCCAATTCTTTGATACGTAATACAAGAAAGAATTTCACTAGCTTTGGTTTTCTCTGAGCTTCGTTTAACGATGTTAGGTCTTCAAAGCAATGTGGTAATGTGTCGAAGAAATGTAAGCCTTTTGGTAAACTGTTTAAAAGGAAAACGTTTTCTTGCATTCTACAATTATGCATTATACAGGGGAGGGGTTGGCGCAGTGGTAAGATCTTTGCCTCCCAATCCTGAGATCCCCGGTTCGATTCCCGGCCTGGTCGAGGGCTGAATATTTGGAAGACCTTCTTTCCCGCTAGAGGCCGCTCAGCTTTCCATCCATCCGGGTTCGGTAAAATGAGTACCAGCATACATGGACCGCTTTGAAGCGACTGCCTGAGGTGCCTGTATATGCTTCCGGTCCGCTGGGGGTAAACTGATCATCGTAAAGCGCCTTTGAGCATTCATATGGAAAGGGCGCTATATAAATGCACCACATTTTTTCACTTTACAATTATACAAAAAATGCAAGCAAAAAAAAAACAGTCCGAAACAAGGCAATAGAGATGACTTTTTTGACAGTTTGACATTGTGACGTCAGACGTTAGTGCAACATGGCAGCCCTCATTAGATTGACTAGTGCTTTGTTTACTCATTCTTGCAGAATATTAATAAAAAATTGTTTGGAAAAAGAAATTTTGGAATCCCAAATTGATGTTTGTAAACATGTCAAAAAATAATTTTGGAAAGCGAGTTTCCTTTAACAACTATCAACGTGAGGCGAATACGCCTTTCTTTCCGCACTTCCTTACCACGAAGCACTCCAACTTGCCAACCTGGATTCATTTTCACCACGTAGAACAATCGCTAGCAAAACCTTTGCTGGAAACTGTGTTAAGGCTGGAATCTTTCTGGCATTTTCAGACAACCTACTAAAAACCAGTACCAATACAACTTATGACCTGGTCAGTCTTACAGTTTTTCCCTCGGAAAAACGGATAGAATGAACAGATTTGTCACAGTTAACCATAAGTTCTTATAAATCATGTGTTAGTTTTCTTCTTGTCTTTTCTCTGGTTGTGTGTGCATGAACACCCTGTGTTCAGTTTTAGGAAACATCTATGGCGGAACCAAAATAATATTGAGGGGGGGGGGCACAGTGGAAATTTTAATAGTTTATAACATCTAAAACTCCTATTCAAAAGTTATTGTGGTTAACCAAAAACTTTATTGGGAAGGGGGGACTGCCCCCCCGAACCAAATTATTGGCCCCCACGGTTTCGCCGCCCATGCGGAAACTGGAAACGCGGCCAATAAAACGATTGATTGAATGTATACCGAGACGCAAATCTATCTAGCGCTAGACACTAACCCTGAGGAGGATAGTTGTTTTAGTGGTTACCAGAACATTGGTAAAAATGAGCTTTATTTTTAAAGAAACATAGCAAACCCTTTCCTACTTTAAGCGTGCGCGCTTGCAAACCGTTTCAAAATCAGATAATAGTCAACAATTGTCCCCCAAAAAGGAGGTGATGGTGGATATTTACCGAGCCGCGAAGCGGTGTTCGATGAACCAATCAGAGCGGGGGAAAAAAGTACTATTCACTTGCTAGTCGAATACTAATCTTGGACATTGCAAGTTACGGGAGCCAATCAGAGCGCGCTAAAATGGATTTCGGTTAGTTTGCTAAATATTAAAAAAATTATTGCAATGAATATGGAAGAAAACGTGGTTCAAAAATTACACTTTAGGCTACGAAAAGATCTTGTGTTCAGTACCCAATGAGCCATTTAAATTTCTCTATTTCTAGCAGGGGAATACAAATTGGGTTGGCAACTAATGACCGTCAGTGGCACCATCTTTGTGGGACCTGGGCAAACACCAACGGCTCCTGGGCTTCTATCAAGACGGAGAAACTGTAAAACAGGGGGATGATTTTCATAAAAACAAAACACTTGTAGATGGTGGCTACATGGTTCTTGGACAAGGGCAAGATTTTGGTGGCGGTGGGTTTGAAGTTGCATCAGAGTTATCTCGGTGAGATGACAAACGTGAACATATGGAGCAGGGCTCTCTCTAAACACGAGATAGCAATAATGAGCAAGTCATACGTGCTAGGCCAAGGTGACGTCATGAAGTGGAGTGACGTAAGAGGCCATTACCTTGGAGACGTTAAAGAATTTCCTCTTAGTTCTTGCCCTTAAAGCATTTTAAAGCTTTTAAAAGAAAGCTCTGTGAAAAATTATTTCTCTCTTTTTAAAGGTTTACTGAACCCAACTGCTATTAAAATGGCAAAGAGAAAAATAGTTCTACTCGATATATTTGAAATACATTTGATAAATCCTTGTACATGTCTGTTCAAAACACATTTCGTGAAAACCCCGAAATTGTGAAAAAATATTTTAAGGATGCACAGGAGACTTTTGAGTGTTGTTTTTTATTGCGGCCGTAAAGATACTCAATCTGCGCTTTAGCAAAACATATATATTCTGAAAGGTAAAAGAACAAAGTTTTGGTTTCTACAATTATTTATCACAGTTTTTTGTTCAAAATCAAGTAAGAACCGTTTTGCCCGCGCGTTGAGACGAATGCGGGTGTTTTTTGCTGCATTTGTTTACCACACGTTGAGGTCAAAAACCTTGTCTCAGTTTTCTTTTTAATTGCTTTGTTGATTAGTTATGATTTTTGAAATATAGCTTTTTTTCCAAATAAACCCTTCTAACTCAAGAAGCAAACATATCAAAGAGAAACTGAGACAGAGTATTAGACTTGGGGTATTTTCCTAACAGTTTTCCAAATTTCAGTTGAATTGATTAAACACTAAGGGAGAATAAGCTTCTTGAAATCACGAATTTTTGCTGAAAAAAAAGGTTTTCTATTCAGAAGAACTGTTTACTCTGTTTGCATAGAGGTTTTCGTGGTTCACACCTTCATCACCTTGTGGCCAATAGTCGTTTGACAAGTAATTCAGTGGAGCTAGCTGAATAAATGTCAAACTGTGTAAAAACACTTTCGGGGTTGTAACGGACCCGAACTTTTTCCATCCTTATGGCCTAAATATTGCCTACTCTGTAAGAAATATAACTTTTTTTCATTTACATCTTGTTTTTTTTGTCAAACTGCCCGATATTTCTCTAATTGCTATTCATTTGCCTTATCGCATAACGAGTATTAAACTTAAAAGCAGTGACACTAATCTTGAGCAATTAGAGGAAGCGAATTAAAATATTTAGTTATTTAATAAAACTTTCTTTCGGCAAAAAAGGGAATTTTAGAGTTGAATGAGCCATCGAAAGAAGTAAAACTACATAAAACATTTATAAATCTCAAATTTAAATGACAAAAAGGTCGGCATTTGGGATCGCATTCGTAATCAGCAAATATTGAGCACCAGTTGTTTTTTATACACAAAGAGCTGCTCAAGTAATGTCTCCTGATCGTCAATAGTAAACAGTACCAGCTTTTCAACCGGCTGAGCTGAAGCAGAACTTGGTAAGCTCTTCTATATTAATGTAAAGAACAGAAACTATTCTTCACTCCTGATTACTCAACTTACGCAACTCAACAGTTTTCAAATGAACAATTTGCAAACACTTAATTACAATCAATCACTTCAAAAACTTTATAGCCCCGTTTACACAAGCAATTTGTTCTCGGTCTTGACGAGGAAAATCTGCTCGTGTAGAAGGAGAAAAGTGGACAGTTTTTCCTTGACAAGTCTGAGATTTGCTCGTGTAGACGGACAACAAGGAGTCAGAATGTGACATGCAAGGATAATTTATATGATGCTCAGGCACAACTGAAAACTTGTCAAGAAAACTTTCTCGCCGTCTTCACGAACAAGGAAACCTTGTCAATGAGAATTTGTAAAGGAAAATCTGTTGATCATTTGCACGAGAAACAAATTTTGTTAACAGATTAAGTAAACTAGTCAACAAAAGAAACATTTTATAGCGTACAGTGTTTCGCGGCGTGAGCTAAATGGCTAGATGAATTCAGTCTCTCTGAAGCTGATGTGAAGAACATTGAGGAAGGATTATTCTTAGAGCAATAGAATTCAAATAGATTTTAGTTTATCAACAAGGCCTGAGTTCACGTTTGTGAACATCGGTTCCTTATGCTAGTGCTTGTGCTTATCTCACGAGTGCGAACCAGGCTATTTTAAGATCCCTTTGTCTTTTCTGCGGTATGTTTCATCGCCATCAATGCATGGTTATAGAAGAATCGGGTAAATCAGCGCTCATCCGTGATTCAGTTATTGCAATAAATCAGTAGCATACTAATGAAGCACGAAGTTCATCAGTTTTTTGGAACAGTTTTCACTGTAGGATGGATGGCAAGACTAATCAGAAGTAGTTTCCGGCAATTCAACTTTTTTACAAAATCCTGAATTCAGATAACACAAAATCCACAAAACTCGGGTTTTCAACCTTAACAGTAAATCTCGAAAAAAATACCACTTTTTTAAAAAAAAATGTTAGAGTGTTTTGAAGTTTTCCCCATTTAAGCAATCACGTCAATTTCCTTGAGATTTTAATTTTAAATTTCCGCTAATCGCGAAAAAATCAAAATCAGAAATCTATTGAGATTTTTCAGGTTTTTGCAGTTTTCAGAGAAGTACAAAAAAAAGTCGAGTTTTTTTCTCAATTTTCCCCATCTTTAAGATTTTTTGTTGATTGACAGCTGTCAGCGAATGGCGCGAATTGGAGTTTCTTGCAAGAAAAACAGACACACAGACGGTAATGAATTCGTACGAAATGGCGTTTATAAACTGAACCAGAACCGAAAACCAAAATAGAAAAACGAGAAATCAGCTGTCAGCAATCAGAAACAGTACTCTGCTGATAAATTAAAAAAATAAATGCATCAGTTTCAAATCTAAAATCAAGTTAAAAAACATACTACGCTGTCATTGAAAAACGACGACATCCGCAACCGGTCAACATTATTCAACCCTTTCAACTTCGTTTATTATTTCGACGTTTGCTACTTCTTTTAAATGAAATAACTGTAGACAAACAAAATTACAGTTGTACCTGTAGACAATTTAATTGAATCGAGCTCAATTCGCTTGCTCGTAATAGTCAGTTGTTTTAGTGTTTATCTCCTTGCATTTCCCCGTCACAGGCGACCGCAATGACTTGACAACTTTAAGTTTTTACTTTGAATTTGACTTTTAATTTGTTCAATAGCAGAAATACCTCTAATTAAAAAATAGAGGAAAAATATGTGTGGAGGAAATATAAAACTAGTTAATTTTAAAGTTTGGTCACTGCATGGGTAGTTCGAACTCTAGTGGTAAATTGTCGAAATTTTCTTGTGTTTACGGTGTAGCAATACGCGTTTTTTTTTATAAGAACCAGTAAATATTTCCGAGGCTCATTGTTCTTAATTTTTCGGTGGTTTGAGCTTCAAATTGTTCTTAAATTGTTCTTACAGTAGTGCTCAAAAGAAACGTCGCGAGAATTCGTTTCGTTTCGCGCTTTGTTTCGTCGCGAAATCTCGTGCGA
>JAOBRD020500255.1:0-17287 GCA_027575215.2 Hydrozoanthus sils | reverse complement strand
AATAATCTCTGAAAAATGTTGCTTAGCCCCCCCTATTTTCCCTTAAATTTTCAAGTGGCCCCCCCTCAAACCACTATATATTTTTGCATGACCCTCCCCCCCCCAAATCACCCAAAGCACCAAACACCACCCTCAGTAACAAATGTGAAACATACCTGCAACAGACCAGGGAACTGAAATGAACCATTCTAAACCATTAGGTTTTTTACTTAAAATTTATATACAAACGACAATTTTTTTAAAAAATTTATAATGCCAGAATCACGCAATCAGTAACTCTTATCACATAATTATTTGAAATTCTCCCCCTCCCCTCTTTTAGCTCGACATTTTTCAGATGACCCCACCTCTTTTAGCTCGAAATTTTTCAGATGACCTCCCCTTTTGGCTCAAAATTATTCAGATGGCCCCCCCAGAAACCACCGCCCCCCCTCCCCTACCTATAAAAAATGAATGGTCCCTAAGGAACTCAGTTTAGGGCAAATACACGTGTACAGCGTATAATTTGAAGCAATGACTGATTAAAGAAGAAAATCTACGAACCTTTCTTTATTCATTTTTATTGTGAAGTTAAAATTTGAGCAAATTAGTTATTTAGCCCGGAGTCTCAGCTTGTTCTTAAATCGTTCTTAAGTTTTGGCCGATCTGAGCCTCGTTGTTCTTCTAAAGTTTTTCTTATAAAAAATTGCGTGTATTTAGTAAATAGGCCCCTGGCTTCCGATGGCTGGTATATCGGAGGATAATTTCCGCGGCTGATTGAGGGGTATATTCGCTGATAACCTACTTCCGATTTTGTACCACGTGATGCGTTTTATCCAATGAGATTGCACAAGAATTTTCCGGGGGTTATAATCATTGATAATTATGTTTTTGACAACTAAATTTAAAAACAGAGGGACATTCGAAAGTGTTTCCATTGCAACAACAATTTATCTTTTTTTTCTTGAATGTTTTTGAACGACAATTCATTTAATTAATTCTGTAGAGAAAGAGTGTTAAAATTCCAAAAACAAACTAGTGATGCGCTTTTAAGTTTATTTTTCCCCCAAGTAAAACCAGCTGCAGTTCCTTATCGGACAGATGCAGTACAGCCCCGAACCAAACCGAGGAAGGGGGGGGGGGGGATAGGTACCTCGGGGTTTAAAAGGTAGGGAATACTTACGAAAAAATCCCCCAAATACCCTAAAGTACCAAGGCATGAAAATTTTCCACGGTAAAAGATACCTTTCGGTTTAAAAGTTACCCCAAAAGATTACCAATTAGAAGTTGACATTTCTGTTTGGATAGCTAGCGGGTCGGCCCTAAGTCCCCTCGTATTGCGCTTAACGTGATATGCAGTAAATAATAGGGAAAACGCCATAAGACTTTGGTCTTTAAACTTCTCATCAGTACGCATCTTGATAAAACAATGTGCTGCAGTTTTTGGTGATCTACTTTTATGAAGCTGGTGAAGCAATTCATAATCATTGTTTTGATACTTTTTGATAAATTGTTTAACAGAAAAGAGAACCAGGATGTACCAACCCGGCTGTGTCGTCCACGACTCATTTATCGATAACGCGTGTGACAGATATGCGATATGCTCCTCAAGAGAAATCCGTTTTGTTATTGTTGCTCCAGAGCTCTTACAGAGTGAAGATCTACCGCCCTACAATCTTGGACAAAATAGTTGAAACGCTTAATTATAGATTAACCCCCCTCCCTCCCACCCCGCGCAATGTTGTTTTCTTTGTATTTGTATTTGTATTCCAAACTTTGTATTCATAATTTTTTGGTGGATTCTCTGGCATGGACAACTCAGTGTGGCATTTAGGTGTTGCATTCGCCGGGTACCACGGCTCCAGCTACCTGGCCTTGTCCGAAATGTTGAGCTAAGTGCAGGGAACCCTCCCCTATGCGACCTGATATGTGTAAGTGAGTGTTGTGCAGTGCTAATGTGAGTGCAACTAGGATATTTGCTAGATTATCTCGACTGTTTTCTTTCCGAACAACATTGTACAGGGGTAGGGGGAAGAGGAGGGGATATTGATACCAACTGTTTCAAATAATTTTGTCCGAGATTGTAGCTTGGAGATGTGTTCTCCGCAGAACAGTTATTAACACGTTACACTACAGGCAATCTTTGGTTTGGATTTTTAGCACATATGAACTTATAAATTGCAACTCCTCACTTCGTATTAGGCCTCCCTTTTGTCTTTTACAGTTATGCACTGTACATAAACATAATTCAGCCAATAGCTGAAAAATTATACAAAGAAACTATTTTGTACATTGTTATAGTAACTACTCTTTATCATTAACACGCTATTATTTGTACACCTATTATAGAAACGCAGGGTATCATTGTGACGAACAAGTAATATGATGTCAAAATACTTGCTAAAACTGATAAATAGAGGATATTACATGGCTGCGCGGAGATACGAATATTATCTTCGAGTGTTGAAAAAATATCTCTCAATCATCGACGAAGTAGATTGACAATTTGTTCCTACGGCGGGAAAAGTTTCATATCAATCACACGTGATGATAAGGAAATTGTGCGTTCTGATTGGCTGTTTTTGATATCACCAACGGTGTGATTGATGTTGGTGGCTTTTATGCTCTATATTTCACCGATCTAATATGCAAATATCGAACTAAGTATGTGATAAAACAAAATAGATGGTTAATAATGTTGAAATAAAATATCAAAATTCGAACGTTTTCGACTTACAAGTCCTTTCTCTTTTTTTATTCGTTTGGAGTGTACAAGAGAAGAAACTGTACAAGCAAAACAGCCGTACTTAGGATAAAGTAAATGATGATTGTTCGCATGCTACGTTTCTGTAAATAACAGCAAAAACCTGATGATGACTTTTGAGTCGAAAACGTTCGGATTTAAATTTTCTATTTAAACATTTAGTTTTAGCCTTTTATCTATTAATTAAATGTTTCTCTTTATTGTTGCTCCAGAACTCTTACGGAAGGCCTATTCCGGGTCCTTAAGTCGCCTTACATTGCCTTAAGTTGCCTTAAGTTGCCTTAAGTTGCAATAAGTCGCTCTAAACCGCGTCGACTTAAGGACCCGCAGTAGGCTTTACGAACAGACGAACTACCGTCCTTGAAGATATGAGCTCCGCAGGACAGTTAATATGAAGTATACGTCTGGCTTTAGTCCTTAGCTTGCATCTCTTGAGAAAACGGAACGACTCCAGAAAACCTTTTCTATAGCTTTGTAGGAACACGCAGTAAATGATCGGGTTGGCAGCATCAGTTTAACACATTTCACTCGAAAGGCTACCCAACAGATCTGCACATGCGAAAATAATTGGGGGAAAAATCAACTTTATAAATTTATTACGATTTATTTTGGTTCCGTTATTTATTCTCCAGAGATTTTCAAGAACACTCGCTCTTAATTTCTATCGGCTGAATATATTTAAATATTCATCTTATGACATTTCACTCCGACAGGCTTCCGAGCGGATCTGCATGCGAAAGCTGTTTACACCAAAATTGTTTTAAGAAATAAAATTTGTTTATAACTATTCTCTGGAGATTTCAATTAAAACGATTACAATTTTCGCTCTTAATTTCTATCGGCTGGACATGTTCGAAGCAACAGTTTAAAAACAGAAATCACTCCACAGATTGCCGCGGCCGGCCCCGAGCATATCTACACGCGAAAACTGCTTGTACCAACATTAACTGTTTGAAGAAATTAAAACTTTTTTATTACAAATTGTTGTAGTTCTGTTGTTTATTCTCAAAGGGATTTATGCTAAAACAATTAGAATACTCCCTCTTAATTTCTCCTCGTCATTCTATCAGCCGATAGAAATTGCGAGCTTGTATTCTAATTGTTAAATATAAAACGGAGCTATAACCAATCAGAGCGCGCGTTATCCCGAGTTTGTACACTTACCATGGCATTGCCGACATTAAAGACTTAAAAAAGGTAGAGGTTTCTGTTGAAACATATCGTAAAACCTAAACTAAACGTTATCATTTATCTAAAATGTTGACAATTTAGTTATTCTTAAAAGAAAGAGCTTACAAGTTTCGGTATATTTTCTAGGCTAGAAGATCTTGGTATTGCATAAAAATTCATCAGCACGGAGATCCTTCAAGACTGCTGAAAACAAATGCGATGGCACGTAAGCCTCACTACTGCTAAAACTGATGAAAATGGTAGATAAAAGGATAAAAATGTTATGATAAAAAGTTAAAATCCGACATTTCCGTCTTAAAAAAACCTCTATGCTAATAGTTCTGTTTTATCTAATTGTTGTGTGAAAAAATTAGGATGAAGTAATCGATGAATGTTCGCATGTTACGGTTTCTGTAGATAGCAGCATTAACCTGATGACGATTTTTAATTTTAACCTTTTACCATAACTTTTTTAGCCTTTTGTCGACTTTCAAACTATATGTTTCTCACTGTTACTCCAGAGCTCTAACGGTCAGACGAACTACCACACTTGAAGATGTGTTCTCCGCATAACAGTAAATGATATACGTGTTTCACTCTGGTTTGAGTTCTTAGCACATGCATCTCTTGAGAAAACGGAACAATTCCAGGAAACCCTTTCTGTAGCTTTCTAGGAAAATACAATAAATGATTGGGTTGGCAGCTGGGTACAGATGAACGAGGAAAACTGCGCTAAATGTCAGGTGCCTTAATTCACAGTGTCGGAGAGAAGGCCAGACAAACGCATTAAGGAACCCATATATATTAATGGGCAGCCACGACACGAGAAAGACAACAATCACAGCCAGCAGCATGAATGTTACTCGTCTGTTTCGCATAACTCTTTTTCTTGCTGCTTCCGAGGAGAAATGGAAGTTGACTTTCTGTCTGTGTAGGGTGATGATGATGGCCGAGTAGAGAATGATGAGAAGTAAGAAGGGTACGATGGTGAAGGAGAAAAGGATGATGGTGTATTCAATTCTAACCGCTTCTGCGTGGTCAAACGCTGGCTCCCAGCTGTAGATACAGTAGGGTGTTGTTCCTTTGTTGGTGAGTTAGGACGAATAAAGTTTTGTAGAAGGATAAATCGCTCCAAGCAGCCAAGTCACGGTAATAACAGTGAAACACGCTTTCTTGTTACGAATGGGTTGTTTTTTCATTGGCAAAACAACACTGAAAAACCTCTCAATTGCAATAACTTCCAATGTCAAGATCGAAACTGTTAGGAGTAAAAAAGAAAAGAAATGAGCTATTTTGCAAGATATTGATCCAAAAACTCCGTCCAGTGGCCAAATTCCTTTCCCCAAATAAATCTGTTTTATCTGTATATTGTGTGAGAAAATAGAAAAAAGTACATATGAAATAGCAATGCTTAAGATAAAATAATTGATGATTGTTCGCATGTTACGGTTTCTGTAGATAACAGCAACAACCAGAGAGTTTCCACCAAACGTGAGGATCATCAGCACAGAGTAAGCTATGTTCTTGATGACTTTGACCTGGGCTGAGTCAAAGAACTGTTCGCAATCTTGTAGAGGTAGAGACGGAGTAGAGAAGTATTTCGTTGTATTTGGCTAAGGTAAAAAAGTGAATATTAATATTGAGAATGAGAATATTTAAACCGTAAGTAAAAATGTTAAAAACTTAGCTTCACTTTAACAGGGTTTTGAAAATGTAAAATCTACGAATTGAAATCTACCTTGAAGGGGTTTTCCATTTTTCTTGAAACAAAAAAATTGCGTTTACATAATTCTTTGTCGGTGCATAAATTTTATCAATTCAATTCGTTAAATTGATGTAAACTCATGCAAATATGCAACATGCAGTGTACATGGTTTCATTCATTGTGTCCAATAAGCAAATTGAGTTTTGTGCATTTTCTATCTCAGAGCTCTGCGGCATTTTGATGGATAACTAAATTGTACTTGATCATGAAATGTCGGTAAGTCTGCAGTCTCACATTTTCAGTCATAATGGCATATTTTTATACGTAAATAATTCAATGCGCTTCACTCAGTAATTTAATGATACATGAGAATAAGTACAATTTTAAAGCTAAAACATTTGATAACAGAAAATTATTATTATAGGTCATTGAGAACTCTTTAATTCTTCGGAATTTTTTAAGTAAAAGAACTTTTATTCGTATTTATATTTTTCGAGTATTTTTATAACGATAACTGAGGGACGTAAAAGATATTGTGAAAACAAGTAAAACGGCTTAATCTGCTTGCTATGAAGGGTTTTAAGGCTTTTTCCGGCGTTTGACTTCCTTAAAGTCTGTTCTCACTGATTCAAACACAAATTATTTGTTTAGAAAGTTGAAATCGCTGAACTGCTGTAGCAGCAAGAATGGATAACGAAGTATGAAAAGTAAATTATAAAAAGTTAGAGATTTTCCTTAGTTATTTAACATTGAAGGAGGACCTATTCCTTATCAATGTTCAATGATTTATATGATAAACTGTTGAGTAGAAACGAAAAGCACTAACCTGTGTTGTCCACGACATCATATATCTTGTGGGTGATAACCGAAAGATGGAGCGGTATCTTGGAGTGAGTTACGCTTGAATTGCAAGATTTTGCGGTTTCCGCGACCTCTTTCACGTTCAAAGTAGGAAAGTGTTTTGTTTCACTTAAGTTTTGATAATGATAATCTATGGGCGCAGCAATTGTATAAGTTAATTTAATAATGATATTCTATACATCCTGTTCATAAATGGCGGCGATTTAAATATTCTTTTGTCAAATTGAACTTAGCCCTAATAGTCTTGTTCTGAAAAGAATATATTGCCAAAAACGAGGCTAGTATAGGGGTATTTTTAATGTGGATGAAGAAACATTTAAATCGTCTACATTTATGAATAGCGTCTATTTTGGCGCCGCAATTGGCGTGTAATGACATTGTACTGAGGTTTTCAGCTACTTGGATCTTTTCCTTCTCATTACGTCATCAGTGAAGCATGCCTTCTTGTTATGAATGGGTTGTTTTTTCATTGGCAAAACAACACTCAAAAATTGCTGAACTACAATTACTTCTACAGTAACGATCGAAAAACTTTTAAAAATTGACCAGCTTACAAGATATCGATCCAAAGACTCCATCCAGTGGCCAAAGCCTATACGGCCAATAAATCTGTTTTATCTTTAAGATGTTTGCAAAAACAGGAAATAGTACATCTGAAACAGCCATCTTAGAAATAAATAATTGATTATTGTTCGAATTTTACGGTTTCTGTAGATAACAGCAATACCGAGAGAGTTTCCACGAAACATGAGGATTATCAGCACAGAGTAAGCTATAGTCTTGATGACTTTGATCTGGGTTGAGTCCAAGAACTGTTCGCAATCTTGTAGAGGTAGAGACGGAGTGGAGAAGGTTGCTGTTGTGATTCGGCTGAGAAAATGAAAACCAGAGTTATGAAGTGTGAATATATAGAAGCTAAGATTAAATACTCGAACTGAAAACGAGAAGAATCATACAAAATATGGAATGTAAAACCCAACTGAACAATATTATGAAATTGTAGTATTTACGAATTGAAATTTGCCACGAATGGGTTTTTCATTTTTCTTGCACCAAAAAAATTGAGGATAAGGATATATTCATGTCGATCTATAAGTCTCAATTTTACTTGCAAAAACCGGGACGGATTCTCTATCTCGATGTATAAGCAGGTAGTTGAGAAAAAATACTGTGTTAAAACATATAGTAGCCAAAAACGAAGTCGTACAAGAATTTGAAGCAATTTGGGGTGTCTTTAAAATTAAAATATAAGGGGATGTAGAATGGTCATGCATTTATTAATAAGAGGTTCGGTAATTATCCTTCATTTTAATAGGCGGAGTTCAGATGATGCAGTTTCTACAAACAAACATTTTTTAAAACATGACACAAAGAAACCTTTGTCCCAAACAACCAATCAAACAACAGTTGACTCATTAATAATAATGATTGAAATACTTCTTTATATATATATTCAATATTTTCAGTCTTTCAAAATTTTCATGTAAATGCGTATCTCAGGATTTATTGTGTGCTTGTGTGGGTGTTTGTTCCAGTATCTGTAGTGTAGGCAGAAATCATTGTATTAGCACCTATGTAGCTTTGAATGTTAATAAAATGAATATTAAGAAAAGAGAACAAAAACGCCATTCCCAGCTGTGCATACAGCCGAGGTGTTGTTCATTTTGCCGGTGTGTGAGTTTGAAATTGTCCCGCAAGGAAACTTCATTAAAGCTTAAGCCTTGGATTACTAATGGACTTACGTCTTCCATCAAAGTCAAAACTAACATTTACTCAAAATAAAATTATATAAAAACAAGATCAGAACTTTATCACTGCTAGTGATTAAACACTATAGAAACAAAATACAAAAGCAAAATACACAACCTTAAGCAAGTCAAGGATCTGTGAATGAATCGTGGATACGTTAAGTTTAACTATTAACAAACAGCTAAACTGCTTTTTACAAAAACATATATTTGGATACAGTTTGGAGCTATTTTGAACGGAGGGTGAAAAAAACTTCAATATCATACCTGTGGTGTCGTTTCTTGCACTTTACTGAATAACATTGAACAACATGTACAATCTCGTCATGAAAGCCACCAATACTAGATGTCTTTCTATACTTTGCAGTTCTTGTTTTGAAAGCATACACTCGATATATTCTTATTTAATTCAACGATGCGTCAGTTGTTTGTGAATTTCAAACAAACTTCTAAGTCCATGCTTTTTGAAAAACTTGTCGCGTTTAGTGTAATTCAGTGAAAACCAGTGAAAACCAAACATTAATGCAATTTGATGCAGTTATGCTATCAAACGCACTGACTCAAATATTTAGTAGTCATTTGAAGTATACATGTACACGCCGCGACTGTAGAAGCCAATCACCTGTTGTGGAGTGTGAACCATGCAGAAGCCTCAAATGTAATAAATGTCCTAAATATAATACAAAGTTGATCTCAAATGTAATTAAGGTCCTAAACCTAATAAAGTTTGGTCCCAAACGTAATAAACCCGTTATTATACTAAGTTTCTAACATCGAGGCCTAAAGTGTAATAACATTCCCTAAATGTAATAAAGGGCCAAAATATAAAGGCGGGTCGGATATTCTCCTGAATAAAACATAGATAATTAGTTTTGCATTGTTTCCACATCACCAACCTACTTAGCTCGATAAGCCATGCTATTTTCAAAGTCGGTTTGAGCTCTCCTCTTCCAACTACCCTAATAGTACAAAACTCTTGTAACCACCATCTGATTCCTAAATAAAGTCTTTGTTGTTGTTATGTAGTTATTGTGACGGTTGTAACTTATTACAAAAATATTAATGTTTGGGGCTTAAAAATCACTTCCCTTACCCCTTCTTATACCTTTGTATCAATAGCCCTTACCGCCAAAATAGAGTAGATATCATACGAATTTCACGAGTTAGTTATACAGAAGAGACATCAGCACAGGTTTAGAAAGTAGTCCTATGTAGAAAGAAAGCACAATTTGTATCGCATACACAATTTGCGTACATCATTTTGCACTGTGAGGCAAAATCTTGAGATTGTACTTTAAAAGCTACATTATTATGGTTTAAAAGGTTTCCCACTTCACTTGTTTACATCTTATCTCTCTGGAAGAAAACAGCATGATTCATTACCAAATGCTAACTCAGACTATAGCTTTGTTCGCTGCGGAGTTCCACAAGGATCTGTTTTATTAGGGCTGAGTCTTCTCTTCTTGCTATATATCAATTACATAACGTCATGTTCTTCAGTTTTAAAGTAAAGTTTCAATTATTTTCTGATGATACAACAAGTGCCTATAAGCTCCTGAACAGAATATCAGTGATTAACTGGTAAACAATTTCAGAATTGTTAGCAGATTATTGTTGAATAACAAGATTTCTCAAGATGTTTTTTTAAAAGGTAGTACTTAGTTTTACCCTCTCAACTGAAAGAAAAATCTAACCAGAGAATCTGATCTCAAATATCTAGGTTTAAATAAGTTAACCTAAAAACAGCATATATGTTTCAAAGAACATAGGAATATTATCAAAAATAAGGTCCTTTGTGTCCAAGAAAATACTAACTTCTCTTTAATTACTCCTTAATCTATCCTTTTTTTTGTACATGGCTTGATAATATCCGGGGAAATACTTATGCTCTTACTTTAAATTATATCCGCCTACAGAAAAACGCTTTTATCATTACTGTACGACTTTCTCGAACTTTGATGCTCATTCAATTCCAATTTTTTTTAAAATCTACGGCTGCCAAATTATCTGACTTATAGAGACCCTGTTTTTATTTGATTTTTATTGAAATATAGTCTGCCAACCTTTTTACACCAGTCATAAATGCACACTCAGAACCATAATACACTTTTAGTTTCCAGATTGACTTTTTCTTTGCCTAAAATTAAACCAAACTTCGGTAAGTTTTATCACAGTACTACATAAAACTGCTGTTTCATGAATATGTTTTAATCAAAATTTCTCTGAATTTCTACTTGCAGAATACCGTACTTTTTTATTAGTTGAAAAATAGGCAATCGCATGTAAACAAAATATTATTTGTCTTAATCTCAGCGACCGACTGCAAGCAAAAAAAACTAACTTATCGACAGAAATCTATTAATAACAGTAAATATAAGTGACCTTTAAAAATCTAGCTTCAGTTGTGACGTTCTTATGATTTGAAAATTCGAGAAAATATTTAAAGCTAGAATGAGCAGCTCTAAAATGGAAATGCAAATAACACTCGCTACTAATTAAATTATTTCCTTTAGGTCATAATTCCCTGATGTTTTATTTCCCATATATATATTGGTCATTCATGTTTTGTGTTGCGAGAATGAAAATGCTGAATTGGATATTTTATTAATATTCTAATTTTAACTTTAATGTTAATATTTTATTTTTAAAAGACTACTTGAGTGGAAAAGAGAACAAGAAACAAGGTTATATTTCAGATACTGAAAATGGTGAAGTCAAGCTTAAATTGCCTGCAAGTTTAGAGTCCAATTCCAGTTTTAGATCGAAGCGAAAGTTTTTCAAGAGCCATTAACGGGTCCCTTTATTTGATCCAAGCTTTACAGATACATACATTAACCGGAAATCCATGGAAAATGTGATGCACTTTAAGACTCCATTTAATCTGAGCCAGAGCCAAAATATGGGAGACGTCTATGGCTGTTGTTATAGTAATAGAACTCGTGCTACACGTGAATCCCAGAGAACCAGTCAGAAAGCAAGGGAAATAACTATAATTTGTTTGTACAAAAAGAGGAAATGTACGAAGGATGATTCATCTTAAATAATTAAATATCTAGAGTTCATTTCGCAGTTCAAACCAATTTTGAATTTGTCAAAAATCATCCGCTACTGAAGTTTTAGGTACATATTTTTAAAACTCTATGATACATATCAAAAGCCTGAACATTTCATCCAGTTGGCACAATCATACGGTCCTAGTTATAGAGCGTCTAACTATAGCTAGTTCCTTAATATTTGTGGTGTAAATAATATTTCACTTAAAGCGCATGCATATGTGTACGGCAGCTGCTATGGCTGTAAGAACTGCTACTCACGAATTTTCATAGGTTTAATTTGGAAACCGAGGAAAATAAAGTCCTTGAAGAAAAATTGTTGTTGGAATTTTAATATAAATGAATGTTTAAGAAAAATAAGTTTTTGAAATAATGAAAAAAACTATTATTGGTAATTATATTTTTCGAATATTTTTGGTGATAATAACTAAGGAACACAAAAGATATTTTGAAAACAATTAAAGCCGCATAATGTATTAGAGTATTTGCATAGATTATTTTCGTTACCTTTGTTCAAACACAGAAAAAATTGGCAACTTTATGACGACATCTGTGCGGGGAAAGGATTTCTGAACATGAGAAACTTGGACTTGGGTCAAGATTGCACCACTAATTTCTCCTTGTTTCCACAATTCAAAGATATGATTGTAAAAGACAAACACATGCCATAGCGAATTCTCTATTGGACTTTTGTGGCTGAAAATTGGTTTTAGTTTGATTCAGCTGTGCTAGTTGTAGTTATAGAGAACTAGGTCGATTCAATCTGGGGGACTCCGTCGCTAGTGCACGCAGTCCTCCCGTCTTCCATTACAGTAACACTCGTCCTAGGCATCGCCTATTGTTTAGGCCCTACGTTCACAACATCCGTCGAAAAATTTGTACAACATATGTATATACATTCATTTCTAAGTTTTAAGCTTAAGGAGGCCTAACACAGATTCTTAGCGTAACTAGCAGGCCATGCCAGGACATTTCTAGCCGAAACTAATGTACAGTCATTATATTCAAGTTAATAATATAACTTCAGCCTTTTTAAAAGTACAACCAAAGAGTAATTGCTTTTACTAAGCATAATTAGATCAAAGAATTGTTGTTACACGGTATAATGCATAAAGAGGATATCCAAAAGTCAGTTTTGGTAATCGATTCAGCATAAGGTTTTGGAATGAGCTTATCGTTGATTCTATTGAAGAAGAAAGCAGCCGTTCTTGGGAATTAACTCCATTTTATTTTATCTGGTGACTTTGTTGGCAGTGCCAAAGTGGCAAAGCCTTGGCCATTGCAAAGAACCAACCTTTCTTTACAGAAGTCGAAGCGAAAAAAGCGATTATTGATGATTTGGTTTTACCTTTGCAAACAAAGAACGACACAACAAAAGGGGATCACAAGGTCCAACAAAAGATCTGAAGAACAATACTCAACAATTATGGAACGTGACACTACTTCCTACCAATTACAAACTTATCAATAACACAACAGCTACAATACAAGTTCACTGTTTTGTACTGCAATGAAGTTGCTTATAAGAGGACGAATGTTTTTTTGAAATCCTTTGTGACACTCAAAGCGTTTAACTGGCATGCTAAATATAAACCAATCAATTAAAAATTCTCACAAGCCTGTAAAGTTGATACAGATTTCCAGATACACCAAAATCTATAGTTTACGGAACGCGGAGCATCGCTGTGACGCATTCCTTAATTAAATTCCGTTTTGTTACTGCTGCTGCAAAGCTCTTACAGACAGAAGAACTACTGCCGTTGAAGATATGCTTTTCGAAGAACAGCTAATGTTATGTTACACTTCAGGAAACGTCTGGTTTGAATTCTTAGCACATTCTGCATCTCTTGAGAAAACGGAGCAACTCCTGGAAACCCTTTCTATAGCTTTCTAGGATGGTGCAATAAATAATTGGGTTTATGGCTGGATTTAGATTAGAGAAGAAAACTGTGCTAAGTGTCAGGTGCCTTGATTCACACGGTTGATGAGAAGGCCAGACAGACACACTGAGAAATGCGTATGTCTTTAAAGGCAGCCACGAAACGAGGAAGACAACAATGACAGCCAGCAGCATGAAAGTCACTCGTCTTTTGCGCATGGCTCCCTTTTTTTAGCTACTTCCGACGAAAATTGGAAGTTGGCTTTCTGTCTGTGGAGGGTAATGATGATGGCCGAGTAGAGACTGGTAAAGAGTAAGAACGGTATGATGGTGCCGGCGACAAGGGTGATGGTGTATTTAATTGTAAGCGCTTCTGCGTGGTCGAACGCCGGCTCCCAACTGTAGACACAGTAGGGTGTTGTTCCTTTGTGGGTTAGTTTCTGCGAATAGAAATTTGTTAAAGGGTAAATCGCTCCAATCAGCCAAGTCAAGGCAATAACAATGAAACATACCCTCTTGTTACAAATGGGTTGTTTTTTCATTGGCAAAACAACACTGAAAAACCTTTCAATTGCAATAAATTCCAATGTCATGATCGAAACTACAACGAATAAATATTTCAAAAAACGTGCCAGCTTAAAAGATATTGAACCAAATACTCCGTCAAGTGACCAAAGATATCTCGGGAAATGAACTTGTTTTATCTGACGGATGGTGTGTGCAAAAGTAGGAAATATTACATCTGAAACAGCCATACTTAGAAGGGCACAGTCACGCTCTGCACATGATCAAAACTTGAGCTGAGATCTGCCAGCAGCTTTGTTGTTTGTCCAATCAAAATCGCCCAGCAAGTTCTACTCACGTTCCTCCACAGGATGATTTGACACCGCCGACGAAAAAGTGTCGAAACCTTGAGTCAGAAGATTTGTGGATCATAGCAAAAACAAAGATTATAATTGTTATTAACTGAACTGAGATTTAGGGACTGTGGAATGTCGACAACGAAAACATTCACCTAAGAAACGATTTACTGCGATTAAGTTTCAGTTTCAATTTTAAAGATCATTTTACCATGAATGTTATGCTAATTTGCATTTTGGAGTTCACAGTACTCGCAAGCAGCAAATGTTCACTTCTTTATGAGCTTATACTTTTATTTTCTATCCTTTCCTTCAATATGTATATACATATACAGATAGCCAATTAACGATCGTGATTTTTTTGTAGAGTCAAGGGTGCAAGTGCCGTTGATCCCGGGAAATAATTTGCGTTTCGGCGAAGAAACACGAGTTGATGCCATGACAGGTCTCGTTGCTGCAAATAAAATATATATAATTGTATATCAAAATCAAATCACCATGAAGATTGAATGGTCGAGCTTCAGTCGTTTAGGTTATCTAAAAGTCAGAGAGGTGTACATACAGTGTATTTACGAAACTTGATTCGTTTTCTAATAAAACGGTCAACAAACAATATCGATCACTGCCCTCGAATACTCTGAAAATAAGAGATGCTGGCTTACTTTGTTTATCCTTGTATTTAACTATGATTTATCTCTGTTCAGTGATAATGTTACCTTATGTGAACGAGTGACAATATTTTCTGTTCAACATTATCCCATGAACACTGTAACCACTCTAATGCACTGTTCGGGCTGACAATAAGGACTAGCAATAGCACTAAGGGAAAGCAACAGAACAGCCCGGCTCTTTATCCAATCGCTTGTGGTGAACTTAAAGCAAAATAATTTGAAAACTAAAATAAAAACGACCGAAGGAGAGAGGATTCAGGAGTGGTTGGTTATTCATAACTAACAAAGTAAATATACTAACCTCTGCTGTCGCTGCATTTCAAAGGCGAGAAAATCCGCTGGGAAGTCCGTGTCGCCAGTGGAGAACATCTCATATTATTTAAATAATTTTCAAGTCTTCGAACTCTTGGAGATAGCCAGATACGTTGGTGGCTCAAACGCGATATTGTTTTTTGCTCTTTTCTACACAACAGAAGCACTGCCTCTCAAAACTACTTTAGTGTAAACAACTTGGTCAGTCATTCTGAGTCAAGTCGATGTCGAATTTATTGAATAATATAACTTTTTGGGGTATAAAACAATAAAATAATACCCAAAGAACGTAATATGATGACTTAAGAAACAGAAAAGGTGATTCTAGGCATACGATGTTAAAATACAAAAAGAGATAATTTAAGATTCAAAACAACCATACACAAAAATTAAATCGTTCCGGGCCGGAAAGAAATTTTATAATTTAAGATTTTCGGAGCATGCGCAGAACCGTGATTGTGCCCTTCTAAGATAAAGTATTTGATGATTGTTTCGCATATTGAGTGTTCTGTAGATAACAACAACAACCAGAGAGTTTCCACTAAACGTGAGGATCATCAGCATAGATATAAGCTATGGTCTTGATGACTTTAACAAGGGTTGAGTCCAAAAAACAGATCGCAGTCTTGTATAGGTGGAGACGGAGTGTAGAAGCCATTGTGGTTGTATTTGGCTAAGAAAATGAAAACCAGAGTTAAAAAAGTGAATATGTAGTTGCTAAGACTAAATATTAATATTGAAAATATGAAGAAATATACTCTGGTCACCAATAAATTTGTTGACAAGATAGTTTTATTAATACAATATTTTCCCATTGTAATATCTACGAATTCAAATTCTGCCACTAAGGAATTTTCCATTATTCTTGCGGTAACAAAAAGAAAAAATAGGAAAATGTTGAGGTGACATTCTTTGTCGGTATATAAATTTTATCAGATTGATTTCGAATCGATGAAACAGCAACTTTTATCATTCATTGTGTCAAATAAAAGAATTAAGTCTTGCATGCATTTCTTAACCTAAGACACTGCTGCATTTTGATGGTAGCTAAAGCTGTGGGCGCACTAGGCGATTTTGCACGTCTATTGCTGCGATTGGCGAAAGTCTTTTAACTTCGCTTAGTGTGTCGCCTCAGCGATAGCAAATTTTGCTGTTCGTAGCGACTGGAGTATAAAATCACTCATATCTTGCGCGTCAAAAACGAGCATTTAAATAGACAATGGTTCGCAGGCAATCAAATTCGCTGCGATTGGCGTATGAAATCGCTTAGTGTGTCTCCGGCTTTAGTTTTATTTGAAATATCGGTAAGTCAACAGTCTCACATTTTCTTATATGTAATTCTTGCGTATTTGTTATACGTAAACAATATAATGCGCTTTACAAATTAACAAAGTAACACCTGGCAAAAAAAGGAATAACAAAAACAAGATTAAGTACAACTTTAAGCTAAACCTTTAGATTCTCAAAAAAAATTAAGGATTTTTGACTTACTAAATATGTTTCTCTTTGCTGTAAAGGAATTCTTAAAGTATTCGTATCACAATGAGCAACTTTAGAGTTTTCTGTCAGCAGAGCGCATGCAAATGTGTAGGGCATGCAGCTGTTATGGATGTAAAAACTACCCCTCACGAATATTAATAGTTTGGGTTTTCGGAAGTGTTGAAAACAAGCAAAGTGTCTGAAGAAAAGTAGTGGTTTGGTTTTTAATTTGTGCTTGCTATGAATGGCTTTTAAGGCTTTTCCTGATGCTTTGACATCCTTAAAGTTTGTCCGCACTAGTTCAAAAAGAAATGATTTAGTTAGAAAGTTGAAAGCACAAAACTGTTGTAACAACAGGAATGGATGAAAAAATTTAAGAACTAATTTATAAATGACTGGAGTTTCAAGGAGTTTTTTGGGCTTGGATATTTGATATTGATTTATTCCCGATCAATGTCTTAGCTTTTTTCTTTAAATGATAAACTGTTGGGTACAAACGAAAAGTACCAACCTGTGTTGCCCACAACATCAAATTTCATGTGTTGATAACCAAAAGGTGGGGCTGTACCTTGGAGTGAATTTAGCTTGTATTGTAGAGTGCCTGGTACCTCTTTGACGCCCAAAATTAAGAAGGAAAGTGAACATTCTGATTGTGATTTTCTATAATCCCTATTCATAAATGGCGGCGATTTGAATATTTTTTATTCTACGTCATAAAATAATTTCGACAATACGCGCGCTCTGATTGGTCAAATAGGTGTGTTTCATTAGCCTGTGCAAACACGGTTCTGACGTCACAAAACTTT
>JAOBRD020500148.1:0-17291 GCA_027575215.2 Hydrozoanthus sils | reverse complement strand
TATACAACGCAAAAACAAACAATTTTACGGGAGTACTAAATTTCGCCGCCATGTTGGAAGGCGACCGCTGACCGCTCTCATCGCTCTCTTTAGCGACTTGCTTAACAACTATGAGTAATTTAGAATTGACACGTCCATTTCGTCGACACCTGAATAACGCATCAACTTCAGGCTAGTGGTGATCCCTTAGAATAGCCTCGTGGCTCTATTAGTAACTTTTCTTCTTTGCACAAGGTTATCGGCTCTCTAAACCTGACAAACGAAGCTCCTTCTTCGCTCATGGTCGGACGCCAAAATGCCGCACTACAGAAATTCATCGTGCATGTAACACTGCATAATTTCCTATTAATTCATTTGAGAAGCCAAACCAAAAAACACGTGCAGCTTCGCGAGTTCATCAGCTCGATTGTGTGATGAGCACTTTTCTTGAAGCATCAAGTTTATCAATGAACAATGCAATCAACATGTATATTTTGATCGATTGAGAAGCTATTTCCAAAACTCGTACTTCGTGTTTGAATGGTATTCTAAACACCTCGAAACAACAAAAGCACTCGGCCGCTTCGCGGCCTCGTGCATTCATAGTTTCTCGGAATTTGGAACCCCCATTCAAACACTTGTACTCGTTTTTGAAATATTATGTTTAATATACTTGGTTGACTATCTAATTAAAACCAAAAAAAGATCCATCAGAAAATGCTCAAAAGTAAATAGATTAAAGATTAAATTATTCTCATCGTTTAACTTTTTGTTTTCGTAGAAAGACGTTATCAAAAACTGTCTTTCTTCGAGGTGACAGTACCTGTGAGAGAAGTGTCCAGCTCCTTCCGTCATTGCTGTAAGAAAGTTGGTACTGCGCGACAAATTTCTCTTTGTTATCGTCTGCTATCCACCCCTCGGTCCCAACATAACCGATTGATTCGACGGATCCAAGTTCAATTTGCAACCAGGGTTCGATCTTATGGCCAGGACACCAGGCTTCTGAACTCCCTTTTCTAGCTTTAGGGGCGTCTAGGTTATTGGATTTGATGTAAGATGAGGCAGTAAACGCGTTTAAAGGAAAATGCGCCATACTATCCCAGTGGAAATTGTATCTAACTCCTGTCGAAAGTAAAGAATGAAAGCAGCCTGAATAACCCCATTAGGTAAAAAGACCTTTTTTTAACACAAATAAAATGGTACCAGAAGTAGTGATAACAAAGACATACAGGCAAAATTCGGAACCATTTTTAAGTATCTCCTTTTCACTACAGACCTATTGGTATCCGTAGGGGCAAAAACAATACACACATCACTGCAAACACCAATCTGTAGCAAAAGGAACAAAGGGGGTTTGAAATAGAAGTAAAACAAAGGAAAGAGACGGGGATATAAACGGAAGTATAAAGAAGTAAAATGAGGGATTTTCAAAAAAAGTAAGAAATAGAAAAGAGACGGGGTTATAAAAGGAAGTATAAGGAAGAAAAAAGAGGGATTTTTAAAAAGAAATAAAAAACAGAAAAGAGACGGGATTATGAAAGGAAATATAAAGAAGTAGAAAGAGGGATTTTCAAAAAGGAGAAGAAATAAAAGAAACAGTGGTGTTATTAAGCCCAGGACACACTAGGCGATTTTATACACCGACTGCAGCGAATTTGATCGCCTGCGAAACTTGGCGTATTTAATCGCTCGTAGGTGACACACTAAAGGAATTTGAGCGAACTTCGCCAATGGCAGCAATCGACGTATAAAATCGCCTAGTGTGTCCCGAGTTTAAAAGCAAGTACAAAGAACTAAAAAAAAGAGCGATTCGAAAAAGAAGTAGAAAAAAGACGGGTCTTAAAAGGAGGTATAGAGACATAAAAAGGGGGATTTGAAAAAAAGAAAGAGATGGGGTTATAAGAATTTATAAAAAGTAGTATAAAGATATTTTAGAATATTTCAAGCGTGACTCCCTCGAAATGTACATCGTGTACTTCGTGCCCTATATCTTACTATGATCCGGTCGTTTGTGGAATATGCCAGTAAGGTGTGGTCCCAGACGTCAATGGGCAATCTTCCCCCTGATGAAAGTCTACAGCGTCGTGCAACTAACTTCATTTTAAATTTTCAGATGTCTTACCGCGACCGTCTTGACCAATTAGACTTAGTTCCCCTGTGTTACTAGCATGTTATTAAGAATCTTAATTTTTTCTTTTGAATGTAACACCAGTCTTTATGAGCTCAATATCTCTAATTTCGTAAAAACTAAGCCTATGACTTGCGCTCTACGCAAGTTTCAATTCGGCCGATAGTAGGCCACCGGGTTTGAATATCTTGTCGTGCACGTGGCTTATGAGAGTTAAACTGTAGCCGTGTAGACGATCACAAGGGCACTCAGAGGTATTAAAAATTTTACTAGAGTCCTTAATTATTGTCGTGATCGTAAAAATTAAGAACTATGAGCCTTGGCCAAATTGACTTGTGATCGCCGACATGGCTACAGTGAATTCTCCAAACCGATGAACTCCTGAGCCATGTGCACAACAAGATATTCAAACTCGGAGTTTTTCTTTTCCTTTTTCTTTTCTTTTTGGCAGCACCTAATTTGGAGCTAGCCATGCGCTGTTGTGCAAGCCATACCACTCCTCTTTCTTGATAGTTAATTTTAGTTTTCGCGTGCGTAGTAATAGCTGTAAAAAAAAACAAAAGAAATAGATATCTCTAAAGTTGCGCAGACCTATTTCGGTGTGGCGTTGGTGCGATGTATAAAAGGAGAAAATAGTTGAGATTTCAAAAGAAGAATAAAGCCAGGCGAGCTGCTCTTTTTCGTACAACATATCGGTTTTGGACATTACCCTTCGATCTAAGAGCCGCTGGAAGGGGAATATTTACTAGCCTGCGTGCAAATGCCAGTCTCCACTCGGTCAGTTTAACGGCTATTACGGTTAGTATAAAAATTAAGCGGCTATGCGTAGACTATATACAGTGAATATATACGGAAATTAAACAATCACTCGTCAGCGCAGGCGGTTAGCGTGCTCGACTTTAAATATAGTAAGGGTACTAATCAATCGCAGGTAATAGTACCACATTCTGGTTTGAAGTTTTTGCGATAACGAAAACGACCTACACAAAATTTGTCAATCTTCATTTACCTTCAAGAAAAATTATTTTCATTCAAAGCGTAACTTGGACAGAAGTGAAAGAAAGTAACCAAACGTGATCAAAAAAAGGCAAGCAAGAGGTGTGTTTTTACTAATTTCATATTCATAAAGCGTATTAAACTCGGACGTGATTGAAAGGGGCGAGCAAGAAGTGTGTGTTTTTGTAAACCTTCGTTGTCAACATTGCCGTCCTTGTTGTTTACTGAGTTTCATAAAGACTCTCATCCACTTAGCATTAAGGAAACTGGGGACAAGCACCGACCTGATGGGCAACGTAGGATCAAGAAAGGAAAAAGGCAATCAAACTGCTCAAAGTTAAATATCCGGAAGTTTGTATTTAACTATTCATAGATTAGGGCTCGGTTCTTCAAAGGTTGGTTAACATTGCAGGGGTTAGGCCAAAGTTCAAGCTGTAATTTCTACTTTTTTGAAAGACGTACAGTTCTTATAAAATACTTATTAGATTTTCCACAGAAAAATCCTGTCAATTCAAAAAATTACAGTTCAAATCAGTCTCTGTAACGTTGGAATTAAGAACGTAGGTTAAAAAATTAACCCTGGGTCAGTGCTAATCGGCGTTTGAATAATTGGGTCCAGTACTCCGAAAACATGTGAATATACAACCACGAAGCATAGCACGAAGAGTGTCTTGATTTCCTCAAAAGTTGCTCTACCTTTTGGGCCATTTAGACCTTCTAATTATTAAAACCAAAAAAGAACAAAAGACATACGTACGAAGATAATACTACGAGAATCTATGAAAAGAAATAGGTGCGCCATAAAATGATGTACTTACGGACAAACATGAAAACTTCTATCAAATCAGGTGTGAAAGACTGAAAACCTGTCAGTAGTTTCTGAGTTCGGGATGATCCCACAGTCATTCCCACAGGGAGCTGATACGTCTCTCCTAGTTTCCTATTATGAGAGTACGCTAATTTTCCACCGATGACTAAGTCTTCTTGTCCAAACGTTGGACCATTGTCTTTGTTATAGGTTGCCGCTTCTTTTATCTTTTCAGGTCGAATCTTCATTTTAAATGGCTCTAAGCCTTCGTTGTTCACTAAGCTAAACAAGAAGGCAGCTGACTGAGTTGGGATGGCCGCGATGGAAGTGCCGTGCTCTGTAACATACATAAAACAAATGAAGAATGAGTTGATATATGTTGTTAAAAACCAAACGCTTATTTTAGGGGGGAAGGGAGAGTAAAGCTTGGTTCTTTGTAAGATTTTGCACCTGGGTACATAAGATGAAAAACTTAAGATCTTTGTATTATAAAAGCTAAAACGAAAAGCACACTCGAGCTTCATATTCAACCATTCCGAAAAAGGTGGTGGATGTACATTTTACCACAATGCATTGCAAACCTTACACCACTAAAAGGAACTCAGGGAAGGTAAAAGTTGATAAAACTCTTCCTTGTACTAACAACACTGTTTTTGTCAAATTTGAGAGAAACAGATTCTTACTATGCGCTTTTATGGGCAATGCTTCTGACTCGCTTACTTGCTTTGTTCATTGATAGAAACACTTGTGAACTTTTATGTTCACTCAAGAAGTGCGAGAAAAACTCACCTGCGGCTCGTTTTTCTAAGCATTTCTTTCGTGAACTAAAAATTTCACGCGTGTTCAGTCTATCAAAGAACATAGCGTGCGCGCTCGTTTTATATTTCTTTACCAGTGTGCACTATCCACTAAACTCTACTATTACAAACCAGCATCTACCTATTGATTAGTATCCACTGTTCTCCTCCATTATTAACTAATATTCTCTAATGTGCAATAGTATAACTTGCAATATCCAGTAGTATTTACTTTTATCCACCAGAATCCACTGTAATTGAGTGGTACCCACTTTTCTCCACCATTATCCACAAGTATCCTCTAGTATGTAAATTTTGGTCACTAGTTTCCACTATTACCAACCATTATCCATTAGTATTCTCTGGTATCCACTTTTGTTCACTAGTACCCACAATTATCGACCTTTATCCACTAGTAATCTCTAGTATGCACCTTTGATCACTAACATCCGCTATTACCCACCAATTTGCACTAGTATCCTCTAGTACTAGTATCCATTATTACCCATTATTATCCACTAGTAACCACTAGTATGCACTTTTATTCACTAGTATCCACTATTACCCACCATGCTCCACTAACAACCCCTAGTATGCACCTTTGTTCACTAGCACCATTAGCATTTACCAAAGCAACCAATATCCATTTTCGCGCGCTCTGATTGGCTCCCGTATCTCGCAATATCCATGACTATTAGTTGAATTTGAGGCGGTAGTCAAAATGGCGTCGCGTTACCCGTTAGTTATAGACGAGGATAGTATTGCTTTAAAACGAAGAACCATTCCAGAAAACACGAAGAGGACAACAAGATTTGGCTTTTTGGTTTTAATGGTTTGGACAAAAGTTTTCTTTCAAAATCTGCTTAAAATCCACGATATTTATGTTCGTAAAAACCCCTGATGAATGTACACGAAGCGCGCGTGCTAAAAATAGAGAAAAACCTTAAATTTTGTCCTTTCTTTGAAAAATGAAGTGCATTTGATCCCTATCTTCTGGTAAATACTAAAACAACTATCCCCCTCAGGGTCGGTGTCTAGCTCTAGATAATACCTCGACGCTATATCCACCGCTATTTGCCTCCATTCTGGGGATAGTTGTTAACTATTACTTACCAATTTCCACTAGTAACTTCTAAGATAGGTACCCACTATTACCCACCATTATCTACTAGTATCCTCTACTGTGCACCTTTGATCACTAACATCAACTATTACCCACCATTATCTCCTAATATATGTAGTATCCTCTAGTATCCACAATTACCCACCAATATTCACTATTAGTATATACAAACGTTAAATGGGGAAATCTGATTGGTTCGCTCTCTCGGGCTATTGAGCATTATCCACTCGGGATAATGTTTGTATCAAAATGGCGGCGGAAAATACCCACTTTGCAACTGTCACATACGATGAAATTTTGTAAATACAAATAATTGCAATTCGACAAAATACCAAGAAAGCAACAAAATATGCACTGTATGCTTTCAAAGTAAAAAGCACTTTAATATTCAAACAATTCAAACTAAAACAACAATGACAATGTTTACGACTTTTCAAACAAACAAATGGTGCTTTTTAAAATCACGGCGGCAAATCAATGTTTATGCTTTGCTTCTTTACATATTGGTTTGCACAACAGAATTTCTAGTAAAACTTCAAGACGTGAATACAACAGTTCAAAATGAATAAATGTTTGTGAAAGTTTTACCTGTCTGCTCGTAAGCATGCATGACGGTTGTTTTTACAGCAAAGTAAGTTTGGTGTCGATAAGGCCCATCATTGACCACTTCTTAAGACATGAGCCATTAATTGATATTTGAGAAACGAGTCAAACAACAAATCACTTCAGCTCAAAATGCAAAAAACCGCTATCTCAAGGTTCGCAGTTTGAGGCCGCAAAAGAGTTGAAGGCATGATTTCTTTCTTTGAATGATCGGCTGATCGACCTTTGAGCAGTTATGTGACAATGTCTTCAAACTTCACCGCTATTGTGACTCTTACTCACCAAAACTCTCAAGTCTTGCAGTCACAGACACATTTCATCCAACAACCGAGTGTATTAAAGTCCAACGTCTCATTCAGTTTAAGAAAGTTTCCATTCAAGAAAATCAAATGTCGCTACTGCAACGCAGCCTTTCCAGCAAGCATATGGCACAATTTCGGGAGCTGTCATTTCAAGTGATTTTTGGTTAGTTAATCGTAATTGTTAATCGATGTGACGATTCTTTAGCAATTGCCATTCACCTTTCCCACAATGTTCGGCAAGGAACTCTTTGAAAACTTCCTTTAGGCTGAGATTCTTTGTGTGAACTGTAAGTCGTATGACTCTTTCGCATTCATTAATTTACACGCATGAGTTCAGCAGCATGGACGCGAGTCGCTAGTTTTGGCGCGTGCATAAATTAAAACGATTTGAAAAAATAAAGAAATTCTTAGAAGTTGTTGAATTTTTCTTGAAATAACCTTGTTTGTATATACTAAAACAATTATTCTCTTCAGTCTCGGTGAATAGTGGCTTTCAGAATATTCACCTCGACTTCTGAGAATAATCGTTAAGTATCCTCTAACTATAAAACTGTTCACTAGTATCCAATATTACCAACCATTATCCACTAGTATTTCGTATTCTCTAGTATGCACCTTTGTTCACTAGTATCCACAATTACCCACCAATATGAACTAGTATCCTCTAATTATAAAACTGTTCACTAGTATCCATTATTACCTACTATTATCCACTAGTATCCTCTAGTTTGCTCACTATTACCCACCAGTATCCACTAGTATCCTCAAGAAAACAAGAGACATACGCACAACAGAGCATCATCTGTCCGCCATCGCTGAACACTATTATTTTAACCCTGACCACAACATAAACTTTGAAAATACTCAATTAATTGCAAAAATAGAAAATTTTTTACCAAGATTAATCAAAGAAGCTATTGAAATTCAAAAACACTCAAACAATTTCAAAAGAAACGCCTCTTACAAACTCAGTTTTACTTGGTAACAATTAATTAAGAAAAACCTTACCGCATAATCTACTGTGCTATTGTACTTTCCTTTTTAGCACACGAATAGTTTCTTTTTTCTTTTATTACTTATGCTAATTTAGTTTCGTTCACTTTCATCCGCTAGTATTTTCTTATCATTCTGATGAAGCTTTCCAGGAGAGAAGGCGAAACGTAAATGTTATTTTTCAAATTTTAATGCGTGAAAGCCGTAAAACTCACTAGTATCTACTATTACTCACCATTATCTACTAGTATCCTTTAGCATCCAGTTTTCTTCACTAGTATCCACATTTACCCACCATTATCCACTAATATTCTCTAGTATCCACTTTGTTCACTGGTATCCACTATTACGTGCCATTATGTACTGGCATTCTTTAGTATCTTATAACAAGAGCTAGATGTAGCTGTACACTTTACTATAAAAGTAGTAAATAAAAACAAAACTGAACTACGTTTCGGTGTGGCGTACACCATCATCAGGTTCCAAATGTAAATGTGTTGAAACTTCAATCTTAAATTATGGTTGAAAACGTTGAATAAGGGCAAACAACAAAAGCGGAGTAGAACAAAAGGCAGGCAGCTGCTGATATTGTTCGTCAACAATTACGTCAACTAGGTTCATCACTTCAGAAAAACATCCAACCAATCTTCACCAGCAAACTCGTTGGGGATGAATTAATCATGTGTGAAAAGAAGCAAGCCATTGTTAGCCAACACAATGTCGTTTATCAGTTTAAATGTGGCTTGTGTACTTCAAGCTATATTGGCTATACTTGCTGACAACTTCATACACGCGTTGATGAGCACAAGCAACAATCAAGTTCCATCAGCAGACATCTCCGCAAAATTCATGGCCTTTGTTCATTATCTTCGTCCGTCCATGAATGGAACTTTAAAATTCTAAAACACTGTACTAATAAATTTAATTGCTTAATTTTCGAAATGCTCTACATTAAACTTTTGCAGCCGGACCTCAATATTCAGAGCGACTCCATCAAAGCCAAGTTATTTACATAGTTATCATTAATATGTTTTTTTTTTGTTTTTATTTTTTGCCTCTTTAATTAGCTGTTTGAGATTGGCATTGACCGAACATTATCCAGTAGTAACCTCTAGTTATAAAATTGTTCACTAGTCTACACTATTACCCACCATTATCCACTAGTAACCTCTAGTATGCATCTTTGTTAACCAGTATCTACTATCACCGACCATTATCTACTAGTATCCGCTAGTATCCAGTTTTGTTCACTAGTATCCACTATCATCCACCATTATCCACTAATATCCTCTATTATCCAGTTTTGTTCACTAGTATTCACTATTACCCACCATTATCCACTAATATCATCTAGTATCCACTTTCTTTCGCTAGTGTCCAATATTACCAATCATTACCCACTAGTATTTAGTATCCACTTCTGTTCACTAGTATCCTCTATTACCCGTCATTGTCCACTGCTATCATCTAGTACCTACTTTTAATCATTAGTATCCACTATTACCCACCATTATCCACTAGTATCCTCTAGTACCCAGTTTTGTTCACTAGTATCCACTTTTACCCGTCATTGTCCATTAGTATCCTCTAGTATCTACTTTTGTTCATTAGTATCCACTACTACCCACCATCATCCACTAGTATCCTCTAGTACCCACTTTTGTTCACTAGTATCCACTATTACCTGCAATTATCCACTATTTTCCTCTAGTATCCACTTTTGTTCTCTAGTATCCACTCTTACCTATCATTTTCCATTAGTATCTTCTTGTTTGTACTATCCACTTGTATCCATTCGTATCCTCTAATATGCACTATCCGCTGTATACTATCAACAAGTATCCAAATTGTTGCATTTCGTGACTAGTGAAACATATTTCACTCGCTGTTTTGCAATTCGTTAAATTTCCACCACTAGTCACCTCCACTTCAGGGAATACTTTCTAAATATCTGCTCAGTGTCTACACACCATGATCCTCTAGATACTGCCAGTATCCAATAGTAATCTTTAGCATTTGAAAGTTAAAAAAGTTGATCACGGTTTTGTACTAAGCGCAAATTAAAAACTAATATTAGACGTGGTTCAACGGTTTTGATATTTTGAAAACATGCAATGAAACTGCGCATGGCATTGTGCAATCAGTTATTTTAAAAAAAATTCAGCTAAGAAATGATGTTAAACATAATAATATGAGGAAAATTGCTCAGAAAACGTGTACTCGACCGTAACTGTTTTGGACAACTCAACTAATTTAACAAGGTTTGCCCCTGTGTGCTAATAATTTAGAGACAGCCAGTAAAACTGACAATAAGGCCTCATGGGTCAGAAGGTAAGCCTTACTGGATTCTGGTATTGATTTCTGCCTGAGTGTTAGCAGTCGTTAACGTTTTTAATGTTTCGTCCTTGTTGGGCCCCGTCAGCACGACCTAGCTAAAAATAGGCTCGAATTCTAAGTTCAGTTTGCATTTATTACAACAATACGAAGCTACTTCCGTAACTCTTGTTAGATTTGAAAACAAATAGCTATAAATTGTACAGCACCTCCCCAGTTTGTATCAAGGAAGCCGCCAAATATGAACTGTCGAAACTTCACTAAGGTGATGGTCACTCCTTCGAAATCGCAATGGTAGTGAAAACTATGGCTCTGGGACATTGTTCTTGTTGAAAAACAGCGGTACCAATGACCATATTTCGTACTTGGCACCTCCTCGGCGGCCCATGATAAAATTTGGCTGCTGTAGGTGGGTCTTGAACCAATAATCTCGGAATGGAGCCCTGAGGATTTATAGTTAGCTAGATTTAATTCAGTTGTATACCTCTACAAATGGTTGAACATGGAAGAATAAATGAATTTCAAAAAACTGAAATGAAAACCCGTGTACAGGATTATTATGAGTGATGGTGCCAAAGTAAAACCACTAAAGAGGTAGGTGGCAACCGCTATTACGAATTGCGACAGGTATTGAAAGTTACGACAACAGCTATTACAAATTGCGACAGTACAGCATGTTCGAGTAATGTTATGTTGGATGAAAAAGGCTGTATTACTTATATAACTAGCCGTTTCCAATTCTAGAAAGAGAGGTGCTGCGAGCTGAAACTGTAAAAGTACGAGGGATACTGAGGGATGGCTGTGAATAGGACGCTTTTTAGTACCAGCAAACATAACTCAAGAATCACAGGACGCCATGTGCTCAGAACAAAACCTACAACGCATGCGCGTCATTGACGTATGTAAAACAGAAACCTTATCTGTTTACATCTCCCCCTTTGGATAGGGGTTACACACAAACTCAAAAAAGCTATATGAACTAACAAACATATCTAAATAACCAAACTATTTCAACAGAATGTTTCGAACAGTGTCTAGTGTTCACTCTTGCAATTATCCACTATTTTATGTATCCATAACTGTTCCAGTGTTCAGAAATGTTGAGTCTTTGTGATGGCCGAATCGCACGACCGCTCTTTGTCGTTACACAAGGTTTCCCAGAAGCTGCAGGGGCTGGAGCTGTCTGTCGTGGTGAAGCTGGTAATTGCTGTGGGGTTTCGGTTGGTGTCTGCATTGAACCAGAGAACTTGCTTGTACGTCGAGTTTAGCATAGGGCTTCAGATGAACTCGGTTGCGACGTAACTCTGAACCGGCTTTGACAACATACGACCTAGGTTCGTCGCATTCCTTGGTCACCTTTGCTTGACACCACAGTCTTGAACGGATGTCGTACGTGTCGACAGTCTGCCCAGGTATAAGGTCTTACAGATCTCTCGTCACCTTTCCGTCATGCTGAAACTTTTGTACAAGTTGGCGGTGCTGTATCTGCTGAACACTGCAGTCGTCCACTGGAGGGCAGCTGTGTGCGGTATATCCTGTGGCTAAGGAGCTTCGCCGGTGCTGGGAGTTTACCGTCAACAAGTGTTGTGCGTTATGTCAACAGTCCAAGGTAGAGGTCTTCACCGGATGCATCAGCTTTCTAAGTATGTCCTTTACAGTATGGACCATTCCCTCGCTAAAACCGTTGCTTCTTGGGTATGCCGGTGAGCTTGTGGTGTGCTCAATGCCCCAATTGTTGCAAAATACCTTGAACTCCTTGCTGTCGTACTGCGGGCCGTTGTCAGTGATGATCGTCTTGGGTATTCCGTACTCTGCAAATATTGACTTGAAATGATTTATGACGGCAACCGACGTCGTTGAGCTAAGTTTCCTCACTATGGGGAATTTGCTGTAATAGTCTGCTAGCACCAGGTATTGGGAACCCTCGAAAAGGTCTGATGCAAGTTTCTGGCAGCGGTAGCTTGGCAGGCTGTGCTACTGTAGTGACTGCTTCTGTTGCTGTTTCGCATACGTCATACAGGTGGCACTGTTTGAAGACATTTCCTTTATGTCCTTTGTGATGCAAGGCCAGAACAGGAATTCTCGAGCTTTCAGGAGACATTTCTCTACCTCTAAATGACCCTGGTGAATGAGCGCGAGCATCTGAGGACGCAACTTCTCAGGGATTACGAGACGTTGTGCCTTCAGAACGAGTCCACCCTCTACGCTGAGATCCTCACGAAAGCTCCAATTTTCTTTGAGGTCATGAGGACAGTCCTTTATGTGTTTTGGCCATCAGTGGTATACGACGTCTTTAAGTTGACTTATTGTGATATCCTCATTTGGCGCGTCACGTATCTCTTGTAACTTAGCAGGAGTGGCAGGTAAGAGCTTCGTGATTGCATCTACTTCAATTCGGGGGCTGTCACAATTGGGTGTCGGTGACTTCCGGAAACACACTCGCGTCAGCTACCACATTGGTCTCACCAGGTATGTATACAACATCGACATTGTACTTAGACATTCGTAGCAACAGCCGTTGTAGGCGTGGTGATGCACTGGCAATGCTTTTCTTCCAGATACTGTGGTCCGTCTCAATGACCGATTTCTTGCCATAGACATAGTGGTGGAACTTCTCAAGGGACCAGCAGGCGGCAAGTAGTTCTCTCTCTATGTTGCTGTATCTGGACTCTGCATCTGTCAATGACCTGTTTGCATAGCATACAGGCTTGCCGTCTTGCAATAGCACGCACTACGTCACGCAATAGCCCGTGTGTATTTACGTCAGATTGGATGACACTCTCCTTCTCTGGGTCATAGTAGGCTAGAAGTGGCGACTTGCTTATGGCGTCTTTGATCAGCTGCAAGGCTTGTTGTTGCTCTGCCTGCCATTGGAACGGTACATCTTTTTTTCACCAGATTGTGGATTGGCTGAGATATCTGTGCTAATACAGGTGAGACCCGGTTTAAATAGTTCACCATCCCAAGGAACGACTGCAGTTCCTTGATGTCCTTGGAAGGTTGCATGTTAGCAGTTGCTTCGATTTTCTTGTCATCAGCTGTTGGGACCCTGTACAAACACATCACATGAGCTCACTGTAGGGATGTTGAACTCCCTGTATGCATATAGCTTCACTGCTGACTTCCTAAGGCTCAGCTTAGGTTGGTATAGCGTGTCATATATGGGCTTGGGAAGAATGTTTGTCTCTGCCCCAGAGTCGATTTTGCAAACGACATGGGTTTTTGGTCCCCCCCTCCTTTGCAGAGATCTTCACTTCCAGTAATGCTTTTTGTTTACATGCCACTACATTTACATTACTACTGTTGATGGGGGTGGCTGTGATGGGCCCAAGGAACAAAACATCATGAATGTCGTGTGTGTTATCAACTTACTCAGCTGCAACTTCATGGACGCTCCTTTTCTTCAAGCACACCTTGGCATAATGGCCTCTTTTGTGGCAATAATGGCAAGTTATGTCCTTTGCAGGACATTGACTACTAGGGTGCGTGTTCTTGCCACAGTCCATACATGTGTTGTGCACCGTGGTTTTGCTTGGGTATTGTCTATGAGTAAGGGGGCTGAGTAGGCTTCTCTGCTTTGTGTTTATATGGAACGGACTTACTTCGCTTTCCGTGTTTATGTATGGTGTGTACATCACCTTGACTCATGATCTTTAGTTGGCTTTCAGCTGCTTCTTCTGCTTTGGTGAGGTCTTTTGCACGATTAAATGTCAGAGTGTTCCCTTCTTTTAAGCACTCCTTCCTCACTCGAGTTGAGTTGATGCCAAAAACAAAGTGATCGCGTAGAAATCGCTCGTGTTGAGTGCTTGGATAGTTAGCTTCTTTGATGTGTATTCGAATTTTTGTGATGAATTCCTCGATGGACATATCACCCTATTCGAGTTCATGCAGCTCCCACATTAAAGTGAGTTCGTTTGATTTAGGTTTTACCGCATTCTTAAAACCCGTCCAGTAGGATTCCAGTGATTTCTGTTCGTCTTCTGACAGGTCCCAGCTGTTGAAAAGCTCTATCCCTCGTATACCTGATAAGTATAATAAATATTTACACTGTACGTTCTCCTCAATCTTGATTAGAGGGCCCGTAAAAAGCAGTTCACATTGTTGTTTCCATAATTTGAATCTGCTATAAAGTCCTTCGTTTGCGTTCCAATCCATTTGAGGGCCTTTTAACATACTCCAGTTGGCGGCCATGTTCGTTATGATGGTCAAGTCGTGTCGATTTTCTCGTGGAAAAACCAGTAGAAACTTGTAGCGAACAGGATTTAAAAACAGGAATTTTCTGCACTTCTGACACCATGTAAAAGTGCGAGGGATACTGATGGATGGCTATGAATAGGACGCTTTTTAAAACCAGCAAACAACTCAAGAATCACAGGACGCCATATGCTCAGAACAAAGCCTACTACGCATGCGCGTCATTGAAGTTGACGATCAATCGTAAGGTCTAAAAGAACGACAACGGTGACGACACCGACAACCTTTCGCCCCAGGCTCCTGACGTTGGCGTCGACGTTCTCGTCGTTCCTACGTAAGGTCCCTATTATTGCTATTTTTACTATTAAAAATGCATGACTGTTTTAAACAATTGTTTGCATTGTTGTTACAGAAATCTGATCTATTTACAGAAACTGATTGCTTCATCTGTTTTGTAGTGATTCAAAAGCGAGGTAGGTTAATTTAATTGCTGATACTGGAAGTAGTCGCCATCAAGGTGACTGTTGTTTAAACGACTTATCTAGAGGAAGACAAGATTTTTTTTGAGTCTTTCAGCTCAGTAGCGTTATTAGCTAGGCAGCTGGCTTGGTTTTGTTGCCGCGTTGGGCGACTAAAATTAGGGGCCTTACGTAGTGACGACGAGAACTTTGGTGACGCCGTCTCGTTCGGGCCGAACGTCAAAACAGCCATTTCGTCGTAGGACGCCAGGGAATTGACTGCAAGGTTTAGGATCTATGTTGCGGAAATGTCACGGTAAATACAATGAACTGCTTTAAAAGCTACTCTTCGGTCAGTATTTGTTTATTTATCGCTTGTTTTTGTCCACCATCGAACGATCAATCGTAAGGTCTAAAAGAACGACAACGGTGACGACACCAACAACCTTTCGCCCCAGGCTCCTGACGTTGGCGTCGACGTTCTCGTCGTTCCTCCGTAAGATCCCTATTAGCAGCTGCTATCGAAAACCAATTTACTCGATCAGTTAAATAAGTCAAAAACTACATATCAAGGTATTTTAGGTACATACATCTCTTTCTATATCAGTATGTGATCGACCCTGTGATCATCCACAACGAAACACGACACGAATTTGATTATGTAAGTACCGATAGACTCAAACAACACGTTTCCCTTTTGATAAAAAGACGATCACCTCGATTAATACTTCCACCAACATTACATAAATTAGCGATTGAATTGTTCTAAACCAACCTCGCGAGAAAAGCGCAAACTTCACCTTTCATGCCGCAAGAGAAAGCACGGTTACCACTGACCGTTGTACTCGCTGTTTACAAAAACTTCAATCGCTCGCCAGCCTGTTGTCCACAAATACTGGCTAATAAACTCGTGCCCGGCCAAATCTTCTAGCTCCCAGCAAAATTGTAGTGCACTTAATTAGTTTATCTTAATGTTTTTTTCCCTTTTCTTTACTTAACGGATTTGTTATTTGGCTAAAGAATTTATTATTTCATAGATATGTTATTGTCTACTGTATAGGCGAATCTTTGTTTATATTTTTAGCCTCATAGTTAGAACATGGGATTCCAGGAGTCTCAACACCTGGCTGGGCTACAAATCAGAGCGTATTGAATATTATTAGAATAAGATAACACTAAGCTCTCCAGCGTTTTTAAGTGCGATATCTCAAATAATGCGTATTTGGTGCGGCTTTATGTAAGCCCATTAAGCGTTTTGCCACCCAGCCTAGCAACAATTTTCAGAGTCTCTCTAAACGTCCAAAATTATCATTTCTGCGCATAGGGAAAGAAAAAAATACTGTTTAGAAATAGTTTCGCTAGTTCTGTCGTTTGTTTGCTATGTGAGCTTTTGTGTTAAAAAAAATAAAAATTAATCGGAGTGCAGGGGAACAAAACGGTTAATGAGCTCAAAGAAACTCGCGAAGCGACTCGGGTAATTTTGGAAAAAGTTGAAAACACTCGTGAAATTAATCCTTAATTTTACTCGGCTCCAATGCGATTACCTATAAAAATCTTGAGTTCTCCAAGTGGCAGCGTCAAACGACTATCTGTGATATCAAATTCAAATTTTGGCCATCGGCCTTAGTTGTTCTTTATCTTGAAATATTCAGAGCATTTTGGCTTGTTGGGATAGTGGATCAAAGTTCGTAGTCAAATGTAAACAAATGACGTCAAAAAAGATTCGCCTATGGTAAAGTCTCTGTCAAGGAGAAGAGAAGCGAAGTGTTACGCACCATTGTGTTTCACCCAGAAAGATACCGAGAGACCGTCTCTGCACAAGGAAGGATTACTGATGCAGTCATGTCCGTAGTTCCCGGCATCATGCGAAGCGGTATGTATTATCTTGTCATACCTGGCTCTACCAGTTGGATACATACGTTGAGAGCTTACTTCATCATACATTCTGTAAACATTATGGCCTTCAACAGTTAATTCTGTCATTCGCCAACGCAGATCCTCTGCAAGAAAAACAATGCTGTTATCGGTTTTTCAGTCACATATCTGTGACACTTAACAATCAATAGCAATACGCAAAAGTTGATAGTCTAGTCCTGTACGAAAACAAAAAAAAAAGAAAAACATCAACTCGAACAATAGTTTTAGGTTTTGAAAAGTTCTTGTGGAAAAACTAACTGTCTCTTATATTTGGTTTCGGCACGAAACTTTGCCCATCTATTTCGAAAGAAGAAAACAAAATAATTTTGTTTTTGTGCCTTTAGTCTATTCTGTTAATATTTTAGTCTAGTTTATTACTACTACCATTAAAGTAGCTAGCACATATATGGTCTAGGCGGGTACTAGTTGAACCCCCAGCTGATACTCGTCACACAGTCTTCTCCAACAACCAATAAAATGGTATATCGTAGCTGGTATATCGGTATTTTTCTTGACCACCGCTGGATTCGAGATAGATAGATAGATAGATAGATAGATAGATAGATAGTTTATTCTGATTAGAATTGCAGCCAAAGGCTGAATTAGATTAATAGTTACAATAATTACATTAATAAAAATATGATAAATATAGATATAAA
>JAOBRD020500041.1:0-17293 GCA_027575215.2 Hydrozoanthus sils | reverse complement strand
GGGGTATTAGCTTCGTTCCGTGGCTCATTTATCTTTTGTTTTTCTACCCGTCAGTGGAGAAAGTCTTTATTTCAATGGACGTGCATATCTAGGAATATTATGAAAGTCCTGGATTTTTTTAGATTCTTTTCGATAGTCGTGAGATTGATATTCTTTTTGTCGTGGTTTAAGATTTTCTTCCTGGAAAGACCTAAAGTTGAAAGAAAGCAAAAGTATGCTCTCTGGAAATTCTATAGGTTTTCTGTAAAAGCGCACGAACTCTTTTGAATCTCGGGTAATGAAAGGCAGTGTTAGGTAAAGTACAGTACGGATATCCTGATTGTTTTCTGATGCACGAATCTTCGTTATAATCGTACAGTTTGTTTTTCTTTCATAACAGGCCGGTGGAGTTTTACCTTTGCTGAGCAATGAATTTGTGGCACCCATTGTGATGTTCTGGCCTACCGACAAAGCTATCTCGTCTCTGCCATCTGATATCCAAGAAAAGTTTTTATACAAGAAGTTTAGGGCAGAAGCAGAGAAATATATTAACTATCACATTATAACCAACATGGTAAGAAAATCATCTTTCTTAACCTCTCACACTTCAACTTATTCATACACACACAACTGTATTTTTTTTCTGAAGCGCTCTTGGAGGAATCAAAAGATTGCACCGTTATTTATTGATACAGAACTAGTCAAATGTATTGTTCTGTGGTGCATAACTTTGTATTGAATTGTTTTGTTGTTGAATTACATCGCATTTCGTTGTATTGTGTTGAGAAGTTAATGTGCTGATTAGTGTAAGTGTAACTAGTATGGAGAGGCCAAGAAGTGTCATTTTTGCGCAAATTTGTAAGTTGTTATGTCTCTTTTTCAAGATGGCCAAAACCGAAATCCGACTTTTTACCATGTAAAGTGAGTGAAACATCGGAAGACAGTGAACCGCCGACTGGGCACGAGTTTACGAGCGATGACTTTGAAAATTGTTCTCGTGATTGGTATAGATAAATAAATCTTCCTAGGGTCGACAAATTATTGAACAACTAGCCGTATTGGGCAATAATTCCCTCTTGCCATATTTTTGTTCTTCTCCGCCATGTTGATTGAGTCGTTGAAACGATTTCCTATGTTAGGACCATGCTTTGGACAGCAAGAACTCTTCTCTTTCTGTAACATCATTCGGTTTTTGCCATTTGAAAAGGTAGACATAAGCTACAAATTTGCATCAAAAAAATCACTTCCCCTGGCGCTTCCAAAAATGAATGAAAATGAATGGATCCTTTGTAGCACCTCACAGTTATGTAGAACGTTTCATCAACTTGCTATATGCCGATATTGTAGTAGGTAATACATTTGACTCAGGCAAAGTAGATGTCTGTGAGATAAAAAATTCAACCATGCTTACGGCCTGTTTTTGTTACCCGCTATACACCATGTTAACGTAATTAAATCATCTATGTTTTAAAACATTTTTGTGTTGTTTGCTTTGTAAAGTACGCAATTTTGATATTTTTCCTAGAATGCATTTGGAACCGAGCGCTTTATACGTGGCGGAGCTGGTGTCGAGTTTCGCACCTTTGAAGGCTCTTCCTTATTCGTATCATGTGGTGGAGGGAAGGTACAGTATGCGAGCATGGATATAGAGATTACTTCATGCAAAGTGAACGAGTGTCGTTTCTGATACAAAACCAACGAGTTCAAAAATCCTGGGCAAAGTCCTTTCCATGCTATAATTGAATTGTTTCATACTTTTTTAGGTTTTTGTCGGCCATTTTACCTCGTTCATGTTGGACTTTTTTATTAGATACTGCGATCCTCTGGCGCTCCTTGTTTCTAGTTAATGGCGTTGTTTGTTCATCAGTAAACGTTTATTGATGTATCCTTCTTTCATGAAGGATAAACTCGGTCTGAAAAGAACTCTTGTACATTTCTCGTCAGTATCTGTAGCTTGAGATACACTACGTGATTTTTTTACCCGATTTCAACGATTGGCTAAATTTCTTGCGCGGGTCGCCTTCTGCAATAGTGAATTACCTAAAACAGCCAATACTTCTGCCTTAACAGTTCCCAGCGTACATAATGCTACAGTTCGAAGATGTTGGCAGGCGGTTTGTGATTTCACTTGCTTGTCGAGGCAATTAAAGTTTTGGTATTCATTACAATCAGGTTGTTGTTAATTAGTCACGGCTACTTTTTTTTTCTTTTTTTCTAGCAACAATTAAGCTTGGGTCCCTTTGCCTTCGTGACTTGAGGTATAAAAGCTAGTTATTATCCTTATTAGTTAGTGATGTTTTTTTCTATATTTCGAACAGGGCGATTTGTATGTGAACGGACAGAGTAAGATTGTGGAGCGAGAAATTCGTTTTAAGACAGGAGTTGCTTTTGGCATCGACAAAATGTTGATTCCCCTTAAAATGGGCGGACGATGCGATACAAACACACAAACACAATTTACGGTATGTTGGTGTTCTATTGTTATTGATTTAGTGAGTCATCTATTCTGTAAAGTAAGGACCGCAGTTCTTTTCCGTATGGCCAAATCGGAAGGGCAACAAACGTTGTTAGAGAGATAGAACTAATGTTCGCTGAAGCGGTATCTTGAGTCGTTTGTTTCTAAAACTAGCATCATCCAAGTTGAGCAGAAACATCTTTGTTTAGAGACAGAAATGATGCTTTAAGGGTTATTGAACAGTTCTTTGCATTTGCGAACTTGTTATAATTTTTATGAAGCTTCTAAAAGTCCTTGTAAAGAACACAAATTTCTAAAGGTTCTTTAATTAGGTAAAGAAAGAGAAGAATAGAGAAAAAAGAGGGAAAAAACCGTGACTATGAGAAAATTATTGTTTACAGTGTCGTGAAGTGAATCAATCTATTAACTATGGTTTAAACAAAAAGAAATGAAATAGAATAACTTGTCTTTCCATCATTTCCCTCACAATAGCATTTTCTTTTGAATTGTGTTTTAGGGACAGTGCGGTAACTGCTTTTACAATGCAACTTGTCCTGATGAATCGACACAAATTGTAAGTTCCTTAGTGTCAATACTGTTATTTACTTTTTTTAGAAATAAGATCGTTTTGAAATATTCTCAACATTTCTCTCTGCTCTCTAGAGAGTATTATAAAAAACTGCAAGATGCATTTAATCAAGTACTTCCCTTCACATATATGCAATGGCCGTTTCAGTGTTTGTGTGTTACATACAGTGCGTGTGTCTCTACGCAGTGACCCTATAAATGTTCTTCATTGAGTTTTCGGTATTGATCTCGGTAGTTAAGAGTGTCCGACCTGTATAAAGAAGGTCGTGAGTGTGACTATTAACTTTTAAAATGCTGTTGATACTGGTGTTAAGATGTATATGTAACTGAGTGCATAGGTATGAGTATGTGATGAGTATAATTCCACGATAGGTATAAAGGATGTTTTTTACTTCTTTTTTAACATCCAACTTTGTCGAATAGTACCATCGACTTTAGTAGAATTTGAGCTCACGACTGCGACCATGACTTCGAAATACTGGTCTGACGCTTTAACCACTTATTCTTGGTAAAAAGAACCAGGGCAAGCTCCTTACCCATTGATTTCTGATCAATACCTTTAAAAACAAAATCTGTTAAACTCATCCTGTAATATCATTACACATATCATTATATATATTTAGTTGTCCCACGATGCGAGTCGTTGAGAACCTGGACGTTTTGACTGCTTACTGCAAGCCTTCTTTAGGCGATTTACAGACTGTCCTCATGTAAGTTTAAATAGTCGTCGAATCGGCGCATTAGGTATCTCTATGCCGCTACCCCTGATGATAGCTGGATTGAGCTGAATTTGAATAGCCTCTTTAACTCGTGGAGTGTAACAGTGCGGTTCCTGGCCTACACATTTGACGTTACTCCAACTAGGCATATTGGGTAATCCCTGTCTTAAGTACGTTTTCGGCTACCGTTAATCCTTGAGTTTGCCTAGGCGAATGTTCTTTCATTCTTTCATCTACTTGCCTGCCATTTTCACCAACGTAGAGATTCAAGATCACAGTCTACACATCGCCTAAAGATGGCTAGCATTATGCAGTCGAAACGTCGCGGTCCTCAACGACGCGCATCGTAAGACGATTTAATAATTCACTTAGTACTCTCATCCACGAGGCATAATCTATTTCAATTTATCATTATGTATTCTCAGCATTATAGCCATGACGTTACATTCTTGTAAAATTTTCTCTTGCTTCATTTGACTTCTCTTTTTCTCAGTCAGGACCACCTCGGTGAACGTGATACTTACCGCTGTGAGTTCTCATAGAAAGCAGATCATGGAAATCCCATGTCTGATGTAAACGAAGCATCCCCTCTATTGGATAAGTTTAACACCTTGTTTATACATCATTAATCGAAGAAGCATTCAGTATTCATTTTAGGTTCAAATCTTTTTGAAGTCGAAAGTAACTTTCGACGAAGTTGAGAACAAATTAAAGAAACTGTATGCTTCGTCAACATCATGCATGGAGAAACACCATCCCACATTTACTCCCATACATTCAGTTATGTATATAACCTTCCCTTAAGGTTGATGTATCCACGATCTGCGCTACAACAGATTTCATATCTCAGTGGTTTGAGAATCTAATCGAAATTCGTGAGCTTAAATCCCATTGAATCAATATGTTTGCTTTTGTAGTAGTTATTGCTAAAATGTTAATTTTGTTAAGATGTTGAAATTCGCTGTTGAGCACTGTCGACCTTGCATACACGACGTCTCAGTTGGTTTTTTCCTTCACAGGGAACGACTAACCATAACTGTAGATACGGCTCGAACAACAACCTGATGGGTTGTCAGCCTGTGTGTATGAAGCGAGTTCGACAAAAAAAGTGTTGCTCCAACCTCTATGGGCTTGACTGCCAGCGTAAGTAATTGATGCGCATGCGTTATATTGGTTTATGTATACGGGACGACGAAAGTATAATCACTGAACTTTAAAAAGCCTAAAGAAAAATTGAACTTTAGGAAAGCATAAGAAATCATGGAACCTTTCTGAAAGCATAAGGAATCATTGAACCTTAGGAAAAGATAAGGAATGGCTGAACTTTAGGAAAACTTAAGGAATTTCTGAATTTTAGGAAAACTTAAGCAATCATTAAACTTTAAGAAAGCCTTAGGAAATATTGAACTCTAGGAAAGCATAGGGAATCGTTGAACTTTAGGAAAACTTAAGAAATCATTTAAGTTCAGAAAGCAAAAGGAATTATTGAACTTTAGAAAAACTTAAAGAATCATTTACTTCAGGAAACCATTAGGAATAGTTTAAATTTAGAAAAGTGTAAGAAATCATTTAAATTTAGGAAAGCATAAGGAATCGTTGAATTTTAGGAAAGCTTAAGGAATCATTTAAATTTAGGAAAGCATAAGAGTCATTTAAATTTAGGAAAGCATAAGGAATCATTGAACTTTAGGAAAACTTAAGGAAACCTTGAACTTAAAGAAAGCATAGGGAATCATAGAACTTTAGGAAACCATAAGAAATCATTGAACTTCAGGAAAGCATTAGTAACCGTTGAGCTTTAGTTTTAAATGCTAAAGTCTGAATATAAGGAAATTCGTAAAAAGGTGATTTAGAGAAGTCTGTAAGAAACTTGAATCTGCTTCGACGAAGGGCTAACACTCGAAACGTCAGCAGTTTAAAAACTTCCAACAGTGACGATTGGCAACATGTTCATCCGTTTACAGATTTTTCCACCTCTTGTTTCTTCTCAAAAGTAAAGATCAACAAAAACTCGTCGATTTTTACATTGTCAAAAGAGTACGAAACCTGGTTGTCCAACTCTGGTTTCGTTGTTTCAACGCCAACAGTATTACCAAAAGTTCACTAGAGGAAGTATTGTTATGATTAATAAATGTTCAAAGCGACCAACTTGGTCAACTCTTTGAACTCGAGTTGATTTACTCAGCTATCATACAGTATGTTCCCCAGTAGTTGTGCCTTAACTCCTTTCACGCCCTTAGGTGTCGATTTACCACTTTTAGTTCGTTTTACCCAATAATATAATGCTTGGTTTTTACAGCCTGCCCAGGCGGAGTTTCCAACCCGTGCAGTGGCCGTGGTACATGCAGCGATGGATTGAGTGGGTCAGGGACTTGTAACTGTTTCCCGAACTCTACGGGCGCTGCTTGTGAAGTGTGTTTGGCCGATTCAAACTGCCCTGGTTAGTCGCTATAAATAGCTAGAACTGCTCAATACATTACTAGGGACTGGGTGGACTCGAAACAAAGGAGACTGGGGTGGATATTTCAACTGGAATGTGCTAGATTTCGATGTGTACCTCGAAAAGGTCTTTCAGTTTGTTAATACCGTACATGCAGCTGTTAATGACACTATTGTTATTTTAATGAAGTTGTCCTTATTATTATTTTCATTGCAATTGTTATTATCGTAATTGCTATGCATGTCATTGTTATTTTCATTGTCTTGTCATTGATATTGCCATGGTTTTATTATTATTGTCCCTGTCAGTGTCATTGTTGTTGTCATTGTCGTTGTAATTGAAAATGGTGAATTAATTTGTCACTTTTACTTTCACTACTTTGTTTCTTTACGTTGTTCATTCAGGGCTTCAACTGCTCTTCCAAAGCTCTGAAAGTTCTAGCTCTGAAGATTTTAGATTTTTAATTAAAATACTTAAATTGCCTTAAATTTCATAACCGGAAATTAAAGAACTCTAACTCCTTCTATACTCTTTCTGTTGGTTTTTAAAGTGCTATTAAATTAAAGCAAACTAGCTCGTAAGACCAACATTGATTTCTTGTTACAATAGGCACGGTAGAGAACTTCCGGTTGAGAACCTCAAGATGAGGCACAGCAGTTTTTACTCCAGTCTTTCGACCATATTTTTACGGATGTTGGTTATCGTATTTTCTATTCAATCTTAATCTCAAGTTACATGATCATTTCAAGAACACAATTAACCCGTCTTTGATTTCAGCACAAGGAGACTGTAGTCAAGACAACGGCGGCTGTCATCCTCTGGCAACGTGCAGTATGACCAATACTGTCACTTGCACATGTCCAGACGGTTACCATGGTGATGGCAGGTGGTGCCAAATGATTGACAAGTGTCTTGATATAAACGGAACATGCGGACAGAACGAAACGTGTTTGTTTTCAGGACCGGTAAGGAGCATTTTAAATGTTACTTTTTGGTGCCTTTTTGCAAGTCTCATATAAACTGTTAGCTTGTCCCTTTTGGTGCCTTTTTGAAGGACTTCCCTTTGAGTACGTTTCGTAATACTTTTTATACTGGGACAATTTAAACAGAAAAAAGTTAGGTAACCAAAGTTCGTACCCTCTGAGTACAGTAAATATCCGCAAGAAAGATAAAGTGGATTAACAATACTCGGGCTGAAATTGGGTTTAAAAAAATCATAGACATAAGAACACATTCCGCTTGAAAAACAAAAAATGTTCTTAGATAATAAGTTTAAAAACATGAGTTACTAAGTTAGTAATTTTAATAACTTCAAAGACCACAGCACAGATTATTTCACTGCAATTATGAATTTTTTAGCGTACATTCTTTTTCGACTTTGCTTAGTAAAATTATGTAACCAAATAAAATGTTATCATCTGGCTTCTTTAGTTTAAATTATAGAAGCATTTTAAGAACAACTTAAAAACTCTTTCAGATTGATTCTGCGGAAAACACCCGGTCAATAAGGACATGATCAGTCTGATCCCCCAAAATATATTTTCTTTTATGCCGCGGTGTTTACTGCATGGAAATTGTTTTCATAGATTTGTTTTGTGCATAATTGGTTAATCATAGTTGCTCATACCGAAACATTCGTTATTTCTTACAGGGAAGCGTAAAGTGCCTCTGCAAACCTGGCTTTATCAGAGAAGGAACCCATTGTAAAGCCCATTCTACTGGGTCTCCCTGTGCACGTAACAATGGAGGATGCTCGGCATACGCTACTTGTACTGACACAGGTTTGCGTCTTTTCGCTTGAGACTTCTGAATTTTCCTGAACCTCTTCAGTCTTAGCCAGTTAATCAAAAGTCTAATTTCTCCTAAACTGGTCACAGGAAAAGTATAGGTTCTAGTTGGGAGAATTTAGCTATACCCTATTAGGCGTATGATTAACATTGAGACTAAGGAAGAATTTCATTAAAGTGCCTACGACATGAAACATTTTGTTGTGTCAGTAGATTGAAAAATTTTGTCAAAACCTGTTATGGCTCTCAGTATGTTAATATTTAATGTTTTCAACTGATGACGTCAGGATGTCAATGTCTGGTCAATGACGTTATTTGACAGGCAAATTTTCAATTTTTTGAAATTTGCTACTAATTCCTAACCTTTGAATGAACCTAAGCCAAACTTTCACTGATGATGTAACTCTATGTTTTCTTCAAAATAGTCATAGTTTTTCGTCACCTTGGCAACAAATTTGGTTCCTGGCCCTCGTTTGTTTATCACTAATGTTCTGTTATTTGATGAACAATTAAGCCAATCTTTTGTTTTTTTCTTTTACACCGAATAAGAATAGAAATAATGTTGTAATACGTCGCAAAACTTCTAGTTTGGCGAATAAATCCTCATTAATTCAGAAATTCTTGTTTGGAGCCTGGAAGAGCACTACACCGGTATCGCAGAGGTCACGGGTTCGAATCCCGTTGAAAGCCTGAATTTTTTTGGCTTTTCTTTCGCAAATGCAAAAATTGCGTTGATAATCGCGAAGATCGTATCAAAATGTCATTGCATAAAACTGCGGTACAAATCATTGTAATGACAAAATCTTGTTTTAAGAACCTTAGCGCTAAAAATCACTAAAACCTGTGGTAAAATTACTCTTTCTTAGACTGCTTGATTTCATGTATATTGTTCCCAGGTGGCGCTGCTGGATGCAATTGCCGTCGTGGGTTCACAGGAGATGGTAGAACGTGTGAAGGAAACCTGCTTCAGGTAAAAATATCACTGCAGTGAGCGAAGCTCCTGAACATGTGAAAAAGAACTACTGTTAGTTTTTTCTTCCCAATCTCTTCCCTAACCGCCGCCTGTTTAGCCTAGTAGTTAAGGCGCTAGTCTATTGTGCCGGAAACCCCTCCCCCTTCTGGTGTAACTTGAGCTTAATCTCCTTTCAGCCGAGATTAGAACTGCTTATATCACCATCAATTGTTTCTCCCCCAATTGTGTTTACAACTGCTTGCATCATCCCTTAGTCGTGTTTACAACTGCCTGTGTCTCCCCTTAGTCGTAGCTACAACTGCATGTATCTCTCCTTATTCGTGTTTACAACTGCTATTATTTTCCTCAGTCGTAGTTAAAGCTGCTTGTATCCCCATAATCGTAGCTACAAATACTTGTATCTTCCCTCAATCGTGGCTAAAACTGTCTGTGTCTCGTTCGATCGTGGTTAAGACGCCTTGTAAACTCCCTAAATCGTAATTAAAACTCCCTCTTCTTCCACGTTTTTCGTTTCATTAACTTTGGTTTTTATTTTTGTTCTACTTTATTAGTTTATTGCATTTTTGGATAGATCTCTTTGCGTTAACCCCCTCCTACTTTTTCAATATCCCAGTAGATTACTCGAACGTTTTGTCTAACTAAATACCTGGGGTTTTTTTGTTACCCCAATTTTTTTTTCAACTCTAGGTGCTCCAGGAAACTACAATTCTGAGAGAGTTTTACAAGGTAAAAGGAATGTCTAGCTGCCCTTGTCTTTTTATGTTGTTGCCTATAGAAAAAGCTGCCTATAACGTAGATTATTATACAGTGTCGTTCGTCTTTTAGCTCCAAGTAGCTTACTAATATCTGCTTTCTTCTAAAGTCACTAAAGCAACGTACTTTATTTGGTTATAAGGAAGCAATGATCTGGACAAAGATGAAAAAGAAAGCTTTCCTCGAAAAAGCAATCTGGATCCAAGCTAGAACTTACTAGCGCATGATATGTCCTTTTTGTTGCTGAAAGGAATAAGAATGAAATTCTCCCAAACTTTTTACAAGTTGTGTGTGAATACTAGTGGGGAGAATTTCCCAAAACGGAATTTTTCCTTTTTGGTACTGAAAGAGTTTGAGTGAAATCAACTGTAGCTAGTTACACAGAAAGTGTTAATCCTGTTTGTAAGATTCAGCAAACGTATCGTTCGTCATAGTTGGAACTGAACAGGTTAACTGTCATACTGACATTACGTCACTGTAATTCGTAAGACGACAAGAAAATGTATGCGCATTTACCTTTTACTCTACCATCAAAAACTACCAGATCATGTTATGGTGCTGTGCAAATTGATTCGATACTATTAGAACGTTCTACCTACCATTTACCAGATGACTAGGAGAGTTTTCTAACGTGTAAGTTTTCTTGTTTAGGGCTTAACTTGGCAAGCAAAAACTGTGTAACTTACTACTTATTTTATTTTAGGAAACTGGACTGTTGGAAGAGTTTGAAAGTGTTTGTGTTAAGGGTTTAGATTGTTCATAGGAACAGGCGTAGCTCAGTCGGCTAGTGCGCGACTTTCGGAGCTAGAGGACCCCAGTACGATCCCCTAGACTTCTTCTGAGCAGTATAGCTGTAGCTTTGAAACCTGTGAAACGGAGCACTGACAGAGGGAGGGAGTAAATCTTGCACTGTCGGCTTCCATTGACAACAGCGCTCTCAGAGAGCTGAATCGGAGCTGACTAGCAATAACTTTACATTTACAAAACTTTTCTGTCAAACTTCCGCCCAAAACACTGTCGGCTTCCATTGACAACAGCGCTCTCAGGGAGCTGACCGATGATGACTAACAATAACTTTACATTTGCAAAACTTTTTTAGCTTAACAAAATGTTGTTTGTTTCCAGGCGCTGTACCATCTTAGGAGTACAGGTCATTCCAAACTGTTTTCAGACCTACTGGATCCTACTAAGAAATTCACACTATTTGTACCAGTCAACAGTGCTGTTAACCACGAGGTAATTTTTAAAGTTAGTGGTATCGTTCTATAAACTGTTCACCCATTCACAAATCCACAAACCACCAATCTGTCCACCCAGCCATTCACCCATAGATCCGTCCATCCATCCACAAATTAACCCACTTTAAACATCCGTCCACAAATATATTAAACTTTTCACCCAGTCATTCATTATTCAATGCATCCATCCAACAATTCACCCATTGGACCATCGATCTATCGAACGACCCATCAGTCAACCAGGTATTCGTCAATCCACCCGTCCAACTATCCATCCATCCACCAAACCACCCATCTGTCAACCTATCCATCTATCAAACCACCCATCTGTCTACCGAGTCATTCATCAATTCATCCAACCTTCCAACAACCCAACCATCCGCCCATCAAGCCATCCATCTGTCTACCTACCCATCCATCAAACCACCCATCTTTCTACCGAGTCTTTCATAATTCCATCCATCCGTCCATCAACCCAACCATCCATCCATCAAACTAACAATCTGTCTACCTATCCATCCATCAAACCACCCATCTGTCTACCGAGTCGTTCATCAATTCATCTATCCTAAAATTCACCCACCCGACCATCGATTTATCAAACGACCCATCAGTCCACCCGTCCATCAACCCAACCATCCATCAAACAGTCCAACTGTCCACCCAGTCATTCATCCCTCCTACCATCCATCCATCCACCCGTCCGTCTATCCTGACAGCCATCTACCAATCTCTCTACCTTCCAAGAACCAATTCGTCCATCCATCCATCCACCCATTTATCCATCTACCCATATATCCGCAACCCATCCTTGCATTCTTCCTATCATCCCCCTATCCATCTATCACCCATAAATCCATTCACTCATTCATCCATCCATCCATCCAAAATCCAGCCATACATCTATTCATCGATCCACCCATCCATCCACAACCCGGCCATCCATTCATTCTACCATCCCCTTATCCATCTGTTAATTAGTTATTCTGCTGTTATCAAGATATGCAGACGTTCATGCAGCTGCTGTATTCATGGTCACTCTTAACAGTTTTAACCACATTAATAACTTGACACAAAACCAAATGTCCTCAAATACCCTTGCTCAGATATTTAATTCAAAGCCCTTGACTTGAACAACTTATTGGCGATTTTAAAAAACATGGTCTTCCTTTATCTTTTAGAAACTGTCAAGCTTCGACGAGTTTGGAAATCACATTGTACGTGGTCGTGTCTTCTTTAGCGACATAAAAATCGGGGAGACGAAATCTTGGTCCACTCTTATTGGCTCAAAACTTATGATCAAAAGAACAAGCGTAAGTATGGGAATTCGTGTAAGCTGTTTTGCCTCTCAGCGGCGTCTTTTTACAACTTAGACAGTTGACAATATCTTAGAATAAACTGCCATCAAGACCTAATCTTCGCCACAACTCTTAAGTAATCTAAGAAAATAATGACCTGTGAAGTTAGATGTTCATTTATCTTGTAGTAAAATGATTCACTTCAGCCAGCTAATTCGTGATACCATTGGCAAGTACTCAAAGTAAACGAAGAGCATTTAGCTGTTGATGTCAAGACCCATAGAATTGAACTGCTCCAAATGGAGAAAGGTTTCACAGCTCGGTTAAAAGATCATTGTAAAGTTGTCGCTTAGATCACAAAAAATAATTCCATTGAAGTCCATATAATGTTTCTTCAGACAATTTTGTGTAATATGCATATGAAGTAACGGTACTACTGGCTGTATTCTAATTCAAATTTTGTGTTCTCTAGACAAATTTGGTCATAAATAATGTCGCCCATACTCTGGGTGACATTCCTGCGACAAATGGTGTCATTCACGTCGTTGACCAACTTATTCCGGTGAGGATTAGTGAGCTGCGTTCGGCGCGGAGACACATTAGTTATTGGCGTATCGTAACTCTAACATTTTAAGTTCGAACTATACAGAGACCGTAGGTCTTTCGTCCTTAACTAAAATAGCTTAAAACCTGTCCTAAAATAATCCGACCCAAAACACAACTTAGACTTAATTTCACTATTGTAAACCAGTTTCCAAGCATTTTTAACTATCAAGTTATTTTTGTCAGTTAATACCCCTAAATCTTGTAAAAAAAATGTATTAAGTGGTAACAAATAAAGCTCTTCTCCCCTTGTCTTAGTCAACAAATTGCAAATTTATTGCTTTATAAATCGCTTCCTCGTGATTTTCTTTGCCTAAAAAGGATACTTATTCTTCTGCGATCATATGAACAAAATGGTTATGATGTATTATTTATTTTTATTTGCGCCCCCAGGAATGAAAAATTTGAAAGCATAATTTTAAGTCCGTAGTTCCTAGGGAAATTAAAGATGTCTAAGTTTTCCTTCTTCCCACGAACCATTAACGAAAATAAAAACTTTCTTCAAAAGGATATTATGAGTGTAACATCCGTAATCAGAGCTCTTTAAGTCTAAGCTAGTTGATAGTTTATGATATTCAATTTAATTAGTTTTATTCATATTCTTTCAATTTTCTTTTTTCTTATTAAACCCGTGATGGTACTCTGTTTAGTTTTCTTACAGTTTGTCTAATATCCCACCATTTTTTACAGACTTCATAAATAATAGATAGTAGAGTTGTAGATTTCTTAAAACGTGCTATTACGATTACGATCATTGTTACTTCTTTTAATCATTACAGTTTTCATTAGCTATATTCATTATAAATAATATAAGTTCACACTTCATCATCATTTTATTTACATTTTGATTTATCATCATCCATACCGTTCTCATCATCAACTGATTGTTGTTCCCGATCATTATATTTTCAGAAACCTAATGTACCTACCCCCTCGACGACAGCTCCGCCATCAACTCCAACGGTAGGCTTTCATCAATATCTTGCTTTCATGTTTGTTTTATTTTTAAGCTGAATATTTTAGCACATTCTAATCGGTCAAATTGGGTGACACAATAGCTGGCAATGGCCACGCCCACAATATTTTAAAATGTTTTGTAATGTTATAATTTTGAAGTCATGGTTCTGACTAAGTAAGACATACGTTGATATATTTTGTAATGTGTCCTGTGTTTGGAAACTGATTCAGTGAAGTTAAGCCGATCAGCCGTGTGTAATTCCGAAGGTTACGTGTTCTTAGTTTCTAAGATGAAAATCAAATTTCTCCCAAACTGGATTTATGGAAAGTATGAACCCTAGTTGGGAGAATTTACCAGCAAAACAGAATAAGGCACTGTTCTCAGTTATATGCTTGGTCTTTCGTTAAAACATCTTATTTCGATCTTTTCGTATCGAGTATTTTAGCTAGATGTGCTTAATAATCCCCATGGTTGCAGAGATCCGAGATGGCTTAGGGAGAGACGGAGGGGAACATAATACAAACTGGTTTCGGTACCAGTTGTTTCAAACAACGAGTCGCAATGCTTTTTCTTTTAGGAGAAGTGTTCAAGGCAATGAAATTTCAAGTTCAGATTCAGAATTCATGAAAGTGAGGTCAAAGGCCCCTACTCTCCCCTCCCTCCCCAATCTTTCTCAGACCTCCAAAACCCAGGCGAGCTAGATATGAGTATGAAAGTATAAAATTATGTATAGGCATAAAGATTGCATTTACGTTGGTAGTTGATGACGATTAAATGAAAGTCGCTCTCCTACAATAAAGAGCCCTGGGAAAGAGGTTGTATGCTTTGTTGAATACAAATCAACTACCATAGACCATGAAAGTGGATAAAGTTTGGATAAGCTTTGGTTTATCAAACATTAAGTGTGAATTTAAACTTATTAATTAGGGAGTTTAAGATATGAGGACATGGCCGACGATGGCTCACAGAACACACACTTCTTACTTTCCCTTCTCGATCACGTGTGGCTACTTTGCTCTCTCCCTTGTCCAATAACGCTTTGTGAATAAGAAAGTGATTTTCTTTAAGGTACATGAAGTATGACATAATTTTATGTAGGGCGTTCTCGTAGTCTTAGAAACTTCAAAACTGAGCTTTCTACGTTGTAATTTTCAACATTGTTTTCTGCCGTGGTTATCGACGTTGCCGAAGTCTTATCTTAAACTCCCTAGTATGAGATCAACGTCGCTAAAAAACTTCAGTTCAGTCATAAGAAAGTTTAAGTTATAGATCCTAAAAAGCTGAAATATTTTTCAAGTGAAGCTTTTGTTTGCTCTTTCACTTTTTTTGTCGTACTGCGTAAAAAGGTCGACTGAAAGTAAAGTCTTTTATGTTATGTGATGCAGACTACGGTTGCAGTAACATCGGGTACTGAAGCCATGACAACCGTCGGTAGCGAATCAACCTCAAAGCAGACTACACACACTGTGCCAAAAACTGGAGCTCCTGTGACGTCGGGTACTACAGTTCCCGTGACAACTGAAGCTGTCACGACAGAATTTACAAATCCCGTGACAACTGAAACTGTCACGACAGAAGTTACAACATCTGCACCGGTAAAGCGTGACCACAGTGTTAAGATCTTCAGCTAAATCAATCGTCTGCACCGTAAACTAAAGGAACCTCGGTTAAAGCCGATGTACTGTAACTTGGCACGCACGTCATTACGAGTCTGAAGTTGTAACTGTGTTTTGTATTTTATGGCTTATATTTCGATTATTGAGGTTTATTAAGTTAAAGATATCTAAAAGAAAAGGGCGTTGTTTCCGCTACTGTATTCGTCCCTTGTGGTCGTAGATGGTCGATGCTTCAAAGAATAACTCTCCCTTCCTAAGAAATGTAAAGCACTTGTTTGTATCTGTCTATAAAAACAACTTTATTGCACTGTAATATTCGCTTGCACCTGTGTACAAAGGTATGGTATATATTAGGAGTGAATAGATAAAGAAAACGCGGCACAATTTGTCTGGTTATTGTATAGCATTCTTAAAGGAGCAATTTCCTGACTCGAGAGACTAGGTTCTAGTGAGAGATAGCTTGATTTCGGGTTGGCCTAACCCGAAGTCAAGTTTACGTCGTCAATATTTTTTATTTTTTTCTAAACGTTTAAAATGACTTCGAGACCCCCCTTCTATCTCGCCACGATGGGCTTCGTAGTGGAAGCGGTCGACCTTTGGAGTCAACTGCAGAAGAAAACAAAAAGTTATACAGGTCACTTCCTGATTTATGATAAATAGTAGCAAAATATCACGATCATTGAATCCATGGTCTGAACGAAAGAATTATGAACAAACAATCGAGTTCACGCGCCATAACTACAAAAACGAATTCAATCAATACATGAGAAACTGATTGTAAAACTTACCTCTGCAAATAAATATCTCCTTCGATTCCATCATTTCTGTTGAAAATCGTTGAAAAACTCAGAAGTGCATTAAAATTGTAAACAAACTTAAAAAGAACGCCTTTCTCGTTCTCCACTTGAACTGACCGTGACCCACGCTTGTTTCAGTTAATATCGAACACATTTGAAGTTTACTAGAACTTAGTCTCTGATAGCGGGACATTGCCCCTTTAACCCCATTCAATCCCAGTTGATTTTGGTAATTTTTCCAAACTGGGGCCCATACTTTTTAATTGAATAAATTTGGGAGAATGTTGCTTTTCATCTTCACTAGTTTGCTTGGATCATTGTTCATTTTCTCAATGCTAATCATCTTATGCTGTATGTGTCATGTAAAGAGAAACTAGATTTTGATAACTGGCAGCGACTGAAAGGGTTAATTTTAACTCGATGGCTCATTTTTATTTTTTTCTATTGGAAGTATTCATTCATTAAAGATTTTAGTCGGGGTAGCGTTAGGTTATGATTAGTATTGTAGCTAGAAACAGTTTGACGAGAGAGTTTATGTGTTCACCATTTTCCTCCAGGAAACAAAGAAGCACACGCAAACTACTGAAGCGACCCCCGAAAATACAACTGAGAAGAAGGCTGCAAGCTCGACCACTGTTGCCCCGGTAACCTGTCACACTGTTACTAGTACTACTAATTCGATTTAATCCCAGTTTATTTTTTTCACCAACCTGGAGTTGTCTGAGAACCTAACAGGTTTTTCAACCCGATTATAAGACTACATTTGACAATACTGAAGGCCACAAGAGCCTTAGCTTTAGGCTCAAAGAGACACAAAAACTTCATTTTTTGGATTAGTATTGCTGCGTTTTGTATTGGCTGCCTTTTTAATGACCGTGTCAAGGGTTGAACATTTATGCGGCCTTCTTTCGTCACACCGTCCTTGGACAGGGACGTTAAGCCGTTGGTCTAGCCTCCCCGATTAGCCAGGCATGTACACGGCTAGAAGACGTAAGACTTTAATAAAGTTACTTACTTACTTACTTGCTTGCTTGCTTGCTTGCTTGCTTGCTTGCTTGCTTGCTTGCTTGCTTGCTTGCTTGCTTGCTT
>JAOBRD020499934.1:0-17294 GCA_027575215.2 Hydrozoanthus sils | reverse complement strand
TAACAATTATCCCCCGAAGTGGAGGTGACTAGTGATGGATATTTACCGGGCCGCGAAGCGGCGAGGTAAATGTCTATGGTATGACCGTCGTATTTATTAGGGGTTAAAATTGTCAGTCCGGTATTTTTTAGACCTTTTAGGGGTTGTTAAAGTCCCTATAAAGTTTATTTTTAAGAACTTTGTCATATATGAAATCAGAAGTCGAATCACCGAAGAAAATTTCTACCTTTAAGTATGCTTTTTAACCAAAAAAAGATTAGAATGTAAATTTTGACCGAGTGGACCGGGGGCTGGTAACCTGTGACGTAGCAGCAGCGAGTTATGTGGATTTTGTTTCAGAATTTTATTCTATTGAAAAAGATAACAAATTTTTATTTCAAGGGAATAATTCATTGATTTAGGTTATGACAATATGACTATTGTATGTAGGTAGGCAGAATCCATATTGCCTTGCGATATGAAAATCGTGTCTGCCTCATGCCTCTTGCTACGTCACATGCCTCCTTGTACGTCAGCATGGCACTTTCCAAGCCTGAAAAATGTAGGAGGAACATTGAGAAACTGTTTCATTTTCGAAAGTTACTACACTAAAGGGTTCTACATTTCATTTGAAAATTTAAAAAAATAAAAGCTTGACCCCAAGAACCTGGTATTTTTTTAGGGTTGGAAAACCCCAAGCTATTGGACTGCTTGCAGTCCCGTGTTTTAGCAAATGTGCGTACTGATAAGAAGTTAAGACAAAAGTCCTTTGGCGAACGTTCTATTACGTGTTCGCCTTTATTTAATACAACTCACGTTCAGCACAACACGAGAGGACTTAGCGCCGACCCGCTAGCTATCCAGGGAAGAACGTCAATTTCCAATTGGCATTTTTTAAGGGTATTTTAAAACCGTGAGGTGTTTTTTAGGGTGGAAAAGTTTTACCCCTTGATATTTTTTACGGTATTTTTTGGACTCCCCCCCCGGGTGCTTAAGGTCCCTATAATATTATGCATCGATCAAATCGAAGCTTAAACATCCCCCGGGCATTTGACCAGCTTTCATGCCCGCGGGGGCGGGAATTTGACACCAGAATGTGTCCCGGGGTCGGGCATTTGAACGTAAGGGAGGGGGAGGAGAGGGCATTTGAATAAAACCGAAATACCTGATCGAACGATTCATAGTTCCCACAGTGAACTCATATGACATAAATCAGAGCATTTTTCAAACAAAATACTACATATTTTAATTGTTGCATTTAAGAACGTTTTTAAAATAAAAAATAACAATAATCATTGCATGGCAGTTAGATTTTGTAAAGTACAAAGAAACGAGAAACCAATGTATTTTTTCAATTTCAGTCCCAGGGATGGGGGCATTTGATCACAAATCCATCATAAATGGTGGGGCATTTGATCGGTAACCCTGTCCCGGGAGTGGGGAATTTGACCATAAGAAATTCAAAAGTTCAAATGCCCGGGTGTTGCTCGGGGGGTGATGTTTAAGCTTCGATTTGATCAATGCATTACTTCAAAGACGTATGCTTGCCAGCTTTGTTTGCCCGGCCAACTATGTAAAGTGCGTTTTTGAAATTGGAAAAGAATTTTGCCCTTTGCCTGGCGCACTATGCAAACGGGCCCGTTCTTTCTTGCTTTTGTTACTCGTAGGATGCTGTGTCGAAGTATTGGAGACTTGTCTTCTATCATCAGAAACGCCACTGTTACCGTGTTCCTCTTCATCATCTTCATGAAGTGAATTGGTGACAAGTATCTGCACATTTTCGTTTCCAAGGTTACCGTTATGATCTGGTGAGATGTAAAGGACTGTTCAGTGAAGATACACTACTGTAGTAAAGACAACAAATATAAAACTTGATCAAAGCTATTAGACCTATCATTATATTAGACAGACCCTCTATTTTGTTTTGGTACAGGGGAGGGGAGGGGAGGGGAGGCGCAAAACTCTTCTTGCTAGTACTACCTATTCTAGGACACAATGCTTTAATATTGTTCGTACTGTAATTCTTCATATCGTATCAGTTTACATGGCAATACAAATCTTATTAAAACGAAACTTGGTAAAATTTTTGAAGTTGCAATAGTCCATTTCACGGTTGCTGAAAGCTAACCAAGCTTCTACATGAAATCGAGGGAAAGCTCGTTCTGGCACAGTTAGGGAAGTGAAAATGATTATCATAAGAAAGAAACTTATTAGCGTGTCTATTATTTCGAGAACTTTAACTGTGCCAGGACTACCTTTGCCTTATCTGCTTATTACCTTTATTGATAAACCTTGCTAAATGGGCCCATAGTGGTGAAAAATGTTTGTCAAAATTTTTTATTGTTCGTGAGATATTTTAAACATTTGATGTTTTCAAGTAAGACGTCACAAGTGTGACAGACAAATATGCTTTCAGTTTCTAGTCAACACCGTTTAACACTACAGAAACCGGTGATCAACGCCGGCCCTATGAGCCACATAGGCTCGAGAAAGGATTTAGCTTAGCTTATCATCATCATTAATACCTTGGCACTCATTATCATAAATATGATTATAGACTTTACCATCCTGGTCATCATCATAATAATCATTGTAATCATCTTTATCAGAACTATCAATATCATTCTAATCATATTTACAATAACTATCACAATTATCATTATAATCGTCATTATCATCATCATATCTTCAATCATTATCATTTGATAGAAAATCATCATCATCTCTTCAATCATTATCATTACCACCATTATCATTATGATCCGTTATCAACATTGTCATAGTGAACTCACCAGTTTGCTGAAGCCATTTAGCCACCTTCCAGTCAGCTTCCGTTGCATCATGGGAAGAAGCAACCAAATATGGGCTAGAACCGGGCCTTCTAGATATCTTAGGCAGCTTCAAATTTTGACTCTTCTTATCGGAAGAGAGGCTCCGGTTGAACTCTTCCTGTAGCTCTTCCTCTATGTGGCGGTTGTGGCGTAAATACCGGCACGTGTTGAGCCCGTTGAAGGACACAGTGCTGCTTTCTTGTCTCAGATAGTTTCTTCTTAGAAGATTGATTGCCTTTCAATAGAGAATTTCAGATTCAGAGGGTGTTAACTCTAAAGAGTGTTTTCCTAGAGTGGTGTATGTGTAAATACCACATATATAGCATGGCCTTGCCACTGGAAACTGGGAATAATACAGTGGAACCCCCGATATAACGATACACCAAGGGAGCAGTAAAATTATCTCTAAAAAACCTTCTGAAAGCAAGGCCACACTACTCTCGATTCCATTGTATGGCCAATACCTTTACTCATGCGCACAACTGTTTCACCTGAGGAACTACTAAGCAAGTGAAAGAAGCAACCGTGGACAACTGTTTCGTTCTAGTCAGGACTCGTCAGCACTGTAAAGCTTGTAATACACGAGGAAAGAGCTGCAAAGGCGAGTTCAGAGAACTGGTTTAAGTCTAGCTTCCACTGCAGAGCATGTGGGAGTCCGGTTTTGTATGTCCTACATGCCATGGGCAATGTGTTGTGGAAAGAAAGGATCAATTAAGACCGCGTGTGACGACAATAATGTCTATAAAAACCAGCTGAAAGCAAGGCCACACTATACCACACGTATGCGTAAAGATATTGGCCATACCGTTGGATTGAGCATGTCTAGTCCTAACAAAGGCCTTGCTACAAATAAGCTTGATATTCCTGAATGTAAGTAAAGTTTGGCAGTCAATTTAGCTTTATTTGAGCTTTTCGATTTGCTTATGTACTGTTGTAACCTTGCATAATGTGCCTGCTTATTGAGCAGATATTGACAGCTGAGGCTCGATGGTTTGAAAGGGGCAGGAAGGAAGGCTGATTTTTTAGCAGGCCCTCCGCCCATCACTCAACCGTGATGGCGGAAGATTCAAACTCCCGTCCGTATGGAACAATACAGTGGGCACTATTCACATAGGTCTCCATACTAAATCCCTGTGAACAAGTTTATAGCAGTTTTCTAAAACCTAAAGTTTATATTTCCAACCTCAGCTCGCGTTCAGGACAAAGTTTAGCCATTTATAGTGTTTCGATGAAAAACTACTATATTTAGAGTAACTATGCTTAAGTTGTTATGTTTATAAGCGTTGACATTTTGATTGACATTTATTGCTAAAAGATTTCAGTAATATAAGTAACGCGAAAGCGCAGATGAGATAAAAACAGGAGATTTGAAAAACTTAGCTAACCTGCTCTTACCCAGACCGTTTAAAAACTGCTAACCAAGAAACCAGGAAACCCGCCACAGAAGTAAGAAAACATTTAGTTTGTTGATTTGGTTTATTTTGCTTAAGTCTAGCATTATTGTATCAGATCGGATTTATCGTAAGCAATCATAATCTATTTTCAGATCGAATAAAAACAGCACAAGAAAGTATACGATTTGTGGCGTGTTCGAGTTTGATAGTTTGAACAGAACAAGCAACCGGAACATATAGTACACTTAACTTGATGTTTGTTTGTCTTGGGAATCTGAGCGTGTTTGTTACCTGGTCAGGTAGTTTATTTTGTTGAATTTGTAGTCTTCACTATTTTTGGGTAGTTTGCAGATCAAACAAGTTTTACAATCGAGTTATAGGGCTCCGAAGACCGACGGTTTTAGATCTTTATCCAAGAGAACGCGAGGGTCTAACCGTTTGCAGATGTTGGAGCAAAGACAGACTGGGTCGTAATTGCCAACTAGACTAACCAGGCGTGCTGGCCAAAACAATTGTCCGCAGTTAATATTATTTTAGAGGCAGATCTAAGAGGCAAAGCTCACTGCCTTGTGTGAATTTAGTGCAGAAGTGTCAGTCAACGACGCAGTTGGCGAGCAGTTAGCATGTTCGACTCGTATAATCCTAGGGTCGCGAGTTCGAGCCCCGGTCAGACCCTTGTGTTGTGTCCTTGAGCAAGACACTTTACCCGACTTGTTCCAGTCGACTCAGCTGTATAAGTGAGTACCAGTTTCTACTGGGAGCTAACCTGCGGTAGATTAGTGTCCTGTCCAGGGGGAGTCAAATTAAAGACTTTCATCCTCTTATATAATTAACACTACACGGAAACCGGAGATAAGCACCGGCAATATGAGTCACTTGGCACGGAAAGGATTTAGTCAGTGGCTGCAGAGTACTAAGAGCGCGCACGTACGATACTTGTGATTGTTAAACACCAATAAAGTAACGTGATATGAAAAAATTAAACACCTTCCTGGACAGCAGGTATGTACCTAAATTTCATTGACTATTAAACGACAGCAATTACACAATTTCTGGAAACTTTTACCTCTGGGAGAAGATGTTTCTCCAGATGCATTTGCTTTGTATCTTCTACAGAATCTATGGCTTCGTCTTTTTGGGTTTTATTCCGATCCACGTCCTCGTTTGCCTCATTTACAGCAAAAGGCGTACGCAGGAGGCTGTTGGCACTTGCAAAAGATGGATTTAGGACTCCAGGAAACTGGGACGGGAGCAGCTCGCCCTGCACCCGTTCCGGCCTACGTCCCCGTGTTACCCCAATCTCGTACTCAGGTTCTTTCATCATGTAAGAGGCGTCAAAATGAGTAGGACTGAGGCTAATGTCCCTGGAGGAATGGTTAGTCAATATCAATTCGCTCTCTTTGTGGCAAGTTTGGGGCACCGCTGCTGCTGGAAGTTGGGCAGCTGTAGTGGGCAAAGCCATTGGTGAACGGCTTCGCCTCGAATAGATGGAAGGAACAGAGAGACTGCTTGTTAACTTGTGCCTCCCTGTAAAGCAAAACCGTTTTTGGTGTCTGAGAAACAAATCTTGACAAAAAGATACCGAAAGCATGCTACACTTCTTTATCTATATCGTAGTAATACCATAAGTTTCGACCGATTCCGGGTTATATGAAATTGCAACTGAATATTCAAAATCATCCTATAAAAGTGGTAAAATGTAAAATAGTTTTAAATTAGAAAAAATTCAAAAGTTAAAACCGTTTGGTAAAGTGCTCGATACTCAGAAGTAGAGCTGAAACAAAACGTTTGAATCAATCTTTAGTACATCTGTCGCTACAGCACTGTTTCGTGTAGCACAGCTACACTCTTCAAGCGAATGATTACATTATACCGGAACGCGTAAACATATATAAACAATAATTAATTCAAGGTGCAAGAGACTAGATGAAAATACATGGTAAATTAACATACAGTAAATGGTGTGGGGCGCGAAACTTAAAAGGTAAATACAACCGAACTGAGGAGTGATTGTTCAGTGTACAGTAAGGAACTATTTTTTGCACAATAGTTGTGTTTTTCTGTGACAGCAGGTTGAGACGAGTTCGTTTCTTCTGTTCAATGAGTTGATTTCTAGGTGGCGGATAATTAGGTATTTTCATGAAGGCACAGGTTACATCTTCTATACTTGGCGGAATATGGTTTACATTTTTTTCAGAATCTTCTAAGCGACTGACTGAATTTCATTGAGATTTTTCAGGGTCCAGACATACTTTATTTACCATTACAACCAAAAACATATATAAATGATAATTAATTCAAGGCGCAAGGTGCAACTTGCTCAATTCGGTCGTGCTTTTCTTGCTCTCATTGCGAAATGAGCTTTTGTGGTTAAGGTGAAGTGATTTAAACGTGCCCTAGGTTAGCCCATCGTACGTTTCGTTTGGCCCATTATCCTCTGTTGTTACGGTGGCTTGGTATATCACGCTTTCTCTCAGGCACTTCCCTGATAGGGGGCAATTATTCCTCTTGCGACAGTTACATTCTTTGGTCGTGGCTGGTTCTTTTTTGGTTGCTTTACTAAGAACGGCGTTGTTGTGCGATGTAATTATGGCCTTGATGCTAGGCATGCAGTGATAGCTCAACTTCACGGTGTTGCTGTTGAAGATTTTGTGTAGAGTGCTATACCCTCTGGGAAACATGAGTTGACTTTTCTGAGGAACGTTTGCGCTGTATAGCGGGTTGTACCATATGGTGTTTCTATTTCTCCTGCGCTTAATCCTAGAGGGTGCTGGGTTGAACTTTAGCTGGTGTTCGTAGCCGCTTTTTTTAGTGCTTCTTGGTAAGGTAGAATTGACGCATCGAATGATTCTTGGTCTGAGGATATGTTGGATAGCCTTTTGTTTATGTTGTCGGGGATGTTGTGGGGGATGGAAGGTGGATGGTTGCTATTGCGGTGCACATATAGCGGTGTGTTATTGGGCTTTACGAAGGGCTGAAACGACCCAGATCTGAGATCTGACGTAATGTCGAGGTAGTTGACACACTTCTTGTTCGCCTCAATGGTGAGCTTTAGGTTGTTGCTGCTGAAGACTTTGCAGGTATACTAAAATCATTCGCCTGACGAGTGTAGCTGCGCTACACGAAATAGTGATGTAGCGACAAATGTGCTAAAGGTTGATTCAAACGTTTAGTTTTATATTATGTCGACAGACAGAATCCTGAAATTTGATTGGCTATTGAGAGGACAGTGTTATCCTATAACGCCCGGGCCGTTACAAACATTCTTTGTTTCTTCTCTACCGCTCTATTATATATTTTGTTTCCTTATTTTCGATTCGAGCCAAACTTGAAAAAAAAAATTCAAAAATCAACTTATAAACCTCGTTCGCTCGGTTTTACTGGGAAATCGCATAGCCCGATCTTGTTGTAAGAACCTACCCTCGATCAGTGTGACGCATCTAGGCCATTCACATTGAAAAGGCGCTATTTGATTTGCACCACCTACTTTTTTTGCTACGCGCGGTCAATATGGCCGTCCATCAGTCTGGTATTTCCCAGTAAAGACCTGGCTATCGTTAACAAGTGATACAAATATAAAATAGATGAAATGCATAGCAAACTTATTGCATACTTCAGCAGATACCAAGTCTAATACACGGCTTAGGCTTTTTATTTGTTAAATAATCAATCAGTTTAAGCCTTCATGACATATTGTCTCTTTCAACACCAGCAAACGAACTCATAAAATCTCTGCGAACTTGAACAATCAAACTTGTGCTAAAGCATTTACTCAGTGCACTTGCAAGGGATGGTGAACTGATATAGTGTTACCTGCAGATATTTCAGAACGCTTAGTAGATATGTGTGAGTGCGATTGAGGTCTGAGATCCAAGCTTGCAGATAAATTTCTGCTTCTAGATCTGCATGTCGTACCTGTAATAACAGTTTTAATAATTTTAATGATAATAACAATAATTTAGAATGAAAATTAACGTATATGTCCGACGTTTCGGAATCATCGTGACTCCATTATCAAGGATTTTATTAGAATAGAACATTGATCTCTTATATACAAATACAACTGCGAAGATGTTACAATATAGAATAAAGAATCAAACAAAAACTTTAGCCCGAATGGAGTCGGATTGTTTGTTTAGAGTTAGTTGATGCTCACGGATAAACAGCATTTCATTAAAAAAAAAACAAGAAAATCGAATTTTGTCTTACACCTTTTTAAAACTTTAAATGAATGACTAACAATAACAGAGATAATGATGTTAATATATATATACATAATACAAATAGACAAACCCACCCAATAATTTTCGTGCAATCTCATTGGATGAAACGCATAACGTGGTACAAAATCGGAAGTAGGTTATCAGCGAATATCCCCCTTCTAATTAGATAACTGCCCTGCAATTTTGTCGGCCACTTTTGATTAAAACAACAAAAAATATTTTTGATTCAAATTTTGAACAAGTTGAAATTGGAAGACAAGAAAAAAAAGTTAATGGCTTCGCCGAGTCTAACAAATGCCTGGTTTCAAAGGTAGTGCCAGACAGCGCAAAAAGGTCGACAAAGTAACCCGTTAATGTATGTAAAGATAAAAAAAAAACTGCGAGTCCGGTTTTGCTAAACAACAGTTTCAATAACAAGCTTAACTAAACCTATCGAGTCTCTAGAGTTCTGTAAAACATCTTAAGCTTATAACTGAGAGTTTACATTCCATCCAACTTCAATTAAGTGTGGAAAAGAGAGATATTTATCGCTGCAATTGTACATAAACGTTTTCAGTTTCGAAGAAAAAATTATTGGAATCAGAGGGTTATAAAAAAAAAAAAAACCTCTTTTCGGCTTCCTGGTATATCGGAGGATAATGTCCTTGGCTGATAGATTGTCCTCAAAATTTTTCAGTTGCCCTCGAAGCTACGCTTCTCGATCGGCAAACTGTTCATTTTTCGGACAACCTATTAGCCGTTGACATTATCCTCCGATATTTACCAGCCGCAGGAAGGGGTTTATTGCTGCGAGCGATAGCGACCAGCATCCTAATCCTGTTCTTAGCCGAGATTTGAGTGTCACGATGTAAAGATAATTTTGAGCCCAAAATGCTTATGACCTGTGGCAGTATTGCCTTCCATGTATGGGGTGACCCCATTAAACAGCTTGGGGTCACCACATGCTCTTTGAGAGTTTGCATAAAGCTGGAGGTCTGTTCAAGGAGATTTTTATTGCTGGAGGTATTCATCAAGGTAGCGAATGTTTCAGTGATGTTTCAAGGGGCAGACAATGCTCTTTTAATTTTAATGAGTTTTTCATCGTTACTGCGCGCTCAGTTGCTGCCAGTCATGCAATGGCGCTCGCAAACAGTTGATAGAATCCTTGAAGAAGGAGACAGAATGTTCTCGAATGCTTTGTACGATCAAGTTATTCCAGATTCGGAGATAATATCGCGTAATTATTTACCCGATAATGTTTAGTTGGATGCGAAGTCTGCCCTCGAATCAAACGGTTCACGAATTTCAAGTTCAAGCCGAGCACGAACTCAAACGCCCATTGTGGTCAGGTGTATGTTCCATTTCACATGTTTTTGTTCCAGTTTTTAGTCTCATATTTTGTTACAGTTGATATTATGAACAACATACTCTCGAGACTTTAGTGAGATTCTGATCCATAGTAGTATTTAAAGACACTTACTCTGCCAATAAGAGTTCTTAATGATGTTACTGTCTATTAACAAATTAGATAATCTGAAGTAGTAAAGCTGCTGTTCTCAGTCACACGCGGTAGAAGAGAAATGCAAAAGACAACTTGTTTTTACTAATGTCTATGATTAAAAATTAAGTCTTTCCCTTCAGAAACTCTCCTAGCAAAGAAACTACATAAAACCTAGTAATAAGAACAAGACGAATATTGAAGCTGCTCACAGCACTCCCCTTTTGATAAAAACTCACTAGTTTACTAAATAATTAATAAGGTAGGTTTATTGCATACGCGTTTGCGCCGTATGCTATAAATGTAGGTTGTATCTATAGCAACTAAAAGTGTTGACACTGCTGCTCTATAACGATAATAATAAAAGCAATAACAACAATTAAAATAATAGCAATTATAATAACAACAACACCAGTAATAATGACAATAATATTGATTTCGTTATACTTCTAGATATATATTAGGCAACTTGCAATATGAAATTTTCAACGTCGCATTACAATCATCTGTGTATAAAGTACTAACACTAAATAACTGAAACTATTGAAGATTTTATAATATAATAGAAACATATAAGTCTTTATCAAACTCTACAAAAGTAGCGACACTTCTATACCAAATAAGTAGGTTTAACACCAGTGCAAAACCGTGTACAATCGATGTACTTGCCAACATTGGATTAGAAGATCACGATAAGTCGAATAAAATATGAAAAATTATCTTTTTTGTCAAAAGACTTGCATTGAGTCATCATACAACGTGAAAAGTTGCGGGGACGCATGTACGATATTTCGACTGGCCATTACCAGTATTCATCAGGTTTAATAGAACTGAATTCGCAACTTTTCGCGTGGGAGTCGTTGCAAGTTTTTTGACAAAAAAATAACTTTTATACCGACCAGCCACGTTTTCTGCATCCAATGCGCTATTGAAGACATCGTCATCTAGACCATTGTTTGGCAATCTCGAGCTCGACTCTGCAGCCGATCTTGCTTGTAGTGAATCAAAGCTAAGGTTAATACCTTCGTCCCGTCGTTTTACTCGTCGACATGAACTTGAAATCCTAACCTTACTTAACTCCGATGAAATTTTACTATCTTTCGTGACAGAAGCCAACAAACACGTTTTTGATAACGAATAACGCAAGGACTGGCGACGCCGTTTATCAATGTCTTGAAGTTGTCTCTGCAATTTACCGTTGAGGTCTGAGTTTTTAGAAAGTGCTTTGGAAACCTTTGAGCTGCTGTAGCAGCAACGGTAACTCTCGTTCTCCATTTCATTCACTGAATTTATTCTCTCTGCCTATAAGCTATAGTTAACTCCTCGAAACAAAAATAATACGGTCAACAGCGATTAAGTTAGATTAAATAGAGAGCTGTAATAATTCTGGTTTGTTTATGGCGCAACTAATCTCTCAGTATTAATTTCAGTAAAGTGTGACGGATCGCCATTGTCGCGATTCGCAATTTGAACAACAAGCCTAGGCTAGGCTTAGTGTATTGTACCTTTGCCGTCACTTAAAAAAGTAAACCCTATAGAAACACACGATTCATATCTTAGCTTTAAACTGGCCATGGATACAACTTGACCCAATGCCAATGTCGACCATTTCGCTTAATTTTTGAAGATAGCCGCTTCTTTTTAATAAAGCCTTACGGGTGGTAACACGTCCATTCCCCATCGCCGTCCGGCCAAGAGACGAGGCAAAATAACAGCCTTAGGCATTATAGCTCCTTTTAAACACATACAGATCACGTTCTCATTTTCGGATTATCATAAGAAGCCTGCAGTTTACCTGCTCTGAGAAAATCTTGAGAATATCCAGCCTTTGAGTACTGTCTTGGTTGCAGTCTTTATAAACCAGTCTGAAGATTTTATATTGTTAGCGTGAACTAGGCCATTCACCTTTCGGGTAATATGTGTTAGGTTTTACTACAGAATTTACCACAGACAGTATTTTTTCATCCATCTATATCTTCCCCGACCACCCAATAGCGAGAATGACGCATGACAATAGAGTTAACGGTTTAAGTGCTGACACAGCATGCATATTTAGGAATTTGATGGAAAACGTGCTTTGAAAATAGATAACAAACTACTCATATTATAATAGGTTTAGAGGATAGATTAAAGTCATTGTTTTTGCTTTTAACGATAGCGACCAGCATCCTAATCCTGTTTTTAGCCAAGATTTGAGTGTCACGATGTAAAGATGATTTTGAGCCCAAAGTGCTTATGACCTGCGGCAGTATTGCTAGCCGTGTGTGGGGTGGCTCATTTTAAAACAGCTGGGAGCCACCACATGCTTTCTGCCGAAGGTTTTGGCTGGAGGTCTTTTCAAGGAAATTTTTTGGTTCAGGAAGTATTCATCAAGGTAGCGAATGTTTCAGTGATGTTTCAAGAAGCAGGCAATGATCTTTTATGAGTTTTTCATCGTACCTGCGTGCTCAGTCGCTGCCAGTCATGTAATGGCGCTCGCAAACAGTTGATAGAACCCTTGAAGAAGGAGACAGAATGTTCTTGATACTTTGGACAATCAAGTTATTCCAGATTCGGAGATGATATCGCCTAATTATCTACCCGATAATGTTCCATTGGATGCGAAATCTGCCCTCGAATCAAACGGTTCACGATTTTGAAGTTCAAGCCGAGCACGAACTCAAACGCCCATTGTGGTGTATGTTCCATTTCACATGTTCCGGCTTTTAGTCTCATATTTTGGTACACAATTGATCTTATAAACAATATACTCTCGAGACTTAAGTGAGATTCTGATCCACAGTAGTATTCACAAGACTTACTCTGCCAAAAAGAGTTCTTATGTTACAGTTTATTAACAAATTGGATAATCTGAAGTAGTAAAGCTGCTGTTCTCAGTCACACGCGGTAGAAGAGAAATGCAAAAGACAACTATTTTTTAGCTAATGTCTATGATTAATATCTAAGTTAAGTCTTTCCCTTCAGAAACTCTCCTAGCAAAGAAATTACATAAAACCTAGTAATAAAAACAAGACCAATAATTGAAGCTGCTCGCAGCACTCCCCTTTTGATAAAAACCGCTAGTATAAATATATTTTTTTGTGATGGGGACTGTTTGTTCTATTTTCTGGCAGAGCGGAGACTGGGTTTCTCTAAAAACCATTTAATTTCTTATGAAATGTTCCTTAGAAATTCTTTAACCGTGGTCTGCAAAATATATGAACGCCGTCTATTATACAGCACTTCCTTGTTTCACTTAATCAATCTAGCTTAAACAATAAACTGTCTGATATTTATACATCTACCGCTCCTAAAGCGAAACTTACAATGAAATTGACACTTTAGATCTTATCAAATTAAATTTGATGTTGTTAAAGATTCATAAAGAATCTAGATACTTGTTCTCTATTAGTATGATGTTATATGTTGTTTTGTTAATTCTATTTTTATTCATATTGATCTAGAAGGTTTTAATGCATGGTGTACAGATCGGCACCTTCGAACGTACGTCAATCCTTTCTACTGATTTCACTAGTAAAGATAATTGATAATTGGTTTCGTTATATTAGATTCCCAAGTGAGACAAGCTCTAAAAGAGTTATTAAGGAATCTGTTGGACCCGCTCTGCAGGTCTGCAAAACAAGCTTAGCAAACACGAAGACGATAAACAAAGAAAAAGATTTAAGAGTAACAAGCTCGTAAAGGCCTGAAGCCTGCTGTTATGTAACTAAAAGCAGTCCGCCCCCGCGGACGGGACACACAAACATACACTATTCTTTGATTTGCAATTAAAGTGAAACCAATCTCTGGTTAATGAATAGAAGACGGGAAATTTATATTTTTATGAAAAGTATATTACAAACACGATAACATCTGGCAACTTAAAGAGCAATATTTATAACAGTTCGCTTCCTTCTCCGGAATTTTGGATAATTGTGTGTGTTCCACCGCATTTCATAAGAAAGTTTGTTCATTGTGTTCACTGTCGAAAAGAAAACTGTTTGTTCAATTTCTGATTAACTTAAACCAGAACTTTTTAAAGTTAAACTCTGTATGCATAGAGTCAATTACACTTCAGTTTACTGGGTGTTGCTAGAGATATAACTCAGTCAGACTCTGAGATTAATACTGATCCGTCTTTACATCTTGGAGGTGATGCAGAGTGATGGTGGCGGGCTTTTTATAGAGAAGTAAACTGGACTCGTGTTTTCTTGGCACAACTGCAACTTTTTACTGCCAATAAGGTAAGGATACACGCACTCAAAGTTTTCATTTCTGGGACAGTTTAAGTTACGCAATATCGATCAGTTTTACTCAATGTTATCATTTTTTGCGGCATTTGATACAAGAGAAAAGACCCATTTCTAGCTACGCAAGAAAATGTCTGACACGCGCAGTCTTCATTTTTTGCAAAGTCGAGCCTCTCAAAGTCTCGAAATGTCCTTAATTTATTTCTATTTTTCTGCATTTTCTTTTTTTACCAAGGTCAAGTCCAAAAAACCCAAAACCTGTAAGAGACTCTTGCTTTCATGTGGGCCTGGACGTGACTACTCGAAAAAAGACAAACTAGCCAAATCACTCCAAAAGTAAATGTTCACCATGTCACATTTTGAAAACACATCAATTCTAACTTTTGGAGATCTTCAATCTCAACTCTCAACTTTCAAAACTTTTTATTAGCTAAACATAAACGCCGCTGACATTAGGGTTGTAAACAAGGTATTTTAGAAGGTAATTCGACTAAAAGTGAATACATGCATCGTCCATTTACTACGACAGCGCTTTGCCGGACTGATATCTTCCTCAAGAAATTATATATCTACCAGCTGCAATTGATGAAAGTTTACCGCAACATAAACTCTGTGGCTGACGGTTCAGCCAAAAACCATTCTTAATTAAGCTTTTGATATAATGTTCACCATTACACCGAAGCAAACTAAGATCTCAAAACAGCTTACTCAATTCAACATTAAAGTTCATAAGGAAATGTTTACAGTTAAACTTAGAATTTTCGTGAGATTGTAGGAAATTTACGGATAGGAGACATAAAATGGCGTTGTGAGAGCGCGTAAGACATATGTACTTATAACTATATTTGATATATATTTTAAATACTAGGTCAAATACGCTTTGCTTGTCTTTTAAGCCGTAGTTAATCTTATTAATGCTAACCGGGGATTTTTCTCAGTCCGTCTGCCGACCAGCCGACGTCGCCGCTTGTTTTGTTGGTAGATATTTCAAATTGAGTTGCTTTCGTTAGGTTTTTACATGCTTTGTTGTTTTAATCCTGTAAAAAAATATTCAAAGGTTTTTAAAAACTGTCTGTTTTGAAATCCCTTGTTTTCTTATTGAATTTTTTCGACCAACATTAAATTAACTCCTCAGCAGAAATATTTTTCACATATTTTTTCTTTTCTGCAGAAGGGTGAATTGATGAAGGGTTTTCAAAATAGATTTAAATGTAAATTCAAAGCAAGTCACCCCTTGAATACAAGGGCTGAAGTAACCCCTTAATTAAGGGTGGAAATAATTCTAATTATATATGGAGTAGAAAGATATGCATGCTCATTATTTACTCTTAAAGTAAGGTAGAATCTACTCCTTTTCTGGAGTTAGAAAGCACCCAGTGGTAAATGGTAAAATTTACTCCCTTAAAGGATCAACCTAGGAAATTAATCCTTTAGTTACTCCCATTTTGGAGTTATATTCACTCCCCTAGGGGAGTGGAAAAAAGGGAGTAGTAAATTACTCCAAAAAGGGAGTACCGGACAATTTAATAGAGTTTGTTTTGTAAGGAGTCAACGGGCGGGAGATTCCTGTTGTTTTAAGTTTCTTATTCTAATTCAAGTTAGATCTACAAAAAAAAAAGTATTTGAGGAAAAATGGCGAGATGTATCAACAAGAAAGCTATTCATATGCAGTTATCATATTTGTCCGTAGCTTCTGCTTTACGGCAGAAACAGACGTTTTAAAAATCTTTCTTTAGTCAGTGTTTCGGTAAACTCAGATAATTTCTTGTGCACTTAAGTAACATATAGTATTGTTGTTTGGACCCAATGCGTGAATTATGTTACTTTATTTTAATGTAAATGGTTTGCTATATTCCGTGTGACGAAGAGAAATAACAAAACAATATTCTTGTATTTACTTAACTCTTCTTAGAAGTTCTTTGAGCAATTGTTAACTTTCGTCAACGTTGTATATTGTTGATAGATGACAACTTCCTTTCAAAAGTGCTATTCTACTATTATTTAGACATGACTGAACCGTTCATCTTGCACCTTGTTTTGATTGCAATATTTTCTAAAATGGTTCGACTTCCAAACTTTTTCAGCAACAAGTTCTATTTACTGAACATCTTCGTCTCCGTTTTGAATAGTTCAGTGCTCGCAAAAAACAAAATTAACTAATTTATTCCAGACCTCTAACTGCTGCTAACACCAATTTAAATCGGCTCCGATCAAACCACTAAACTCATTTATTTTTCCTACTCCACTCTATGATGAGCTGACACATCACCCTTTTATGAAAACACTATGCGTAATTAAAAACGTTTTTAGGAACATCCTTCCGTATTGTTTTGAACTAAATGCATCAAAAATAAAAGGTACGTTTTGAATAGATTTGTCAAGAGAATGAAAACTTTTAGTTTGCCGAGGATAATGAACGTGGGCCAATTTTCAAACGCAATTAAACAACAGCCAGAGTAATTTCAACCTCTCTATTCTTAAAAAAAATTACATTGTAGAGCAGGTGTGTTTTTAAAAATCACACATTATACCTACCTTGAAAAGCCTCTGGCTTTCTTTGCAACACCATATCAATTTTGTATTATAGACTTTTCAAGTTAAAGTGTATTGGGGTTCGAAGTTGCTTGCATACAGTTCTCCTAAGGCAAACGCGGTTGTTTTTCTACTGTTGAAATTCTACCATTAATATCGGAAATAGCTGATTGAAGTAAGGAAACAGCGAAACAAATCTCTTGCTAAAATTAACATTAAAAACAGTATTCAGCGGTAACTATGAACAAAGGTGAATTAAATGCATTTCACCAGTGACTGAATAACTGCATGTGTCAACTTAAAATTGGCTATTTGCAGAAAACGTGTTTGATTCTCACATTACCAAGAAATGCAATACAAGATAGAACCATTGTCTTAAAAAGTAATTAAAGGCTAAAAAATAGTCAAGAAAAGGGAACTTTAACAGCTTCATGGTCTTGCAAGCGTTTCCATAGCAACCATGCCCGATCGTTCAGTGAAAACTGAATATCGTAAAATTCCACTTTAAAACTCTGGGCTTATACAACCACATATGGGGTTTTGGATGGGCTTAAAAACGGCGGGGGCTTATAGACTGATGATCGGACACAACATCGGACACTGATGATCGGACACTGATGATCGGACAC